>JAQFJA010000016.1:13717286-13744913 GCA_029874485.1 Naso brachycentron
TATACCATGACATACCACCAATCAATATCAGTATCAGTATATCAGTCACCTGTAATCAATCATGTATGTGTCTTTTGTGTATATGTGTCATGGATGTGTATCTCTGTGCTGACTGTGGCAACAAATCTCCTTGTAAAGGACAATAAAGCTTCTATCTATTTACAATAAACAGGATTTCTGCTGCTGCAGTTGTGTTATTGTTGCATTATTTAAGCAGATTGATCTTAAAATTACTGATCAATCCAAAGCATGAGACACTCTTTCCATGCATCACCTAGTTATGAATTTTTTTAGGTTTTGTTGAAAAGAATTACATGCCTTTTTTAATAGGTTGATAAAAAATACTGTGGATTCAATTTTCATCAAAACCTTTAAACACGTTTTTCCCCCTTTCTTTCCTGTACTCAACTAACATTTTGGAGATATTTGTTTTTTCCTTAATGACAATAAATCTGCATAGTCTACTACTACTGCATTATTAGCATAGGTACTGTTACTCGCACTCATACCAAAGTACATTTACCAAACTATTGTTTTTGAGTATGATTTTGAGGTTGCAATGCTTTTCAGTTCAGTTTTCTGACACTCAAATCTTCTACTTCACTTAATTTCAGAAGACGACATTACACTTTTTACTCTACTGTATTTATGTATAAATTACTGTTTATTCACTAGTTACTTTGGAGATTAACGATGTGCATATACAGTAAATCATGTGATCAGCTCATAAAATGTGATGCAACAATTAATAGGCCTATACAGAAATGGAGGCTTACACTGTTTGTGCATTTGCAGGCTAATCTATTTTTTTTTTTCTAATTTATTTTTCATTTATTGCAATTTACTTCAATTATTTCACAAATGAACTGAAAAAGAAAGACACGAGAAAGGCATTTCCTCTCCACTAGACAAAATAGAAAACCTGCAGTAACGCGTAGTCGACGCGTGGCGGCGGTAACGTGCGGGAAGCGCCCCGGTGACCTCACAAACATGGCGGCGCCCGTTAGTAGGTACAGCTGGTTCGCTTCCGTTTCGAGAAAAGTGGGAACTTATCTATTTAATTCAGTTTTCGTTGCCCAGGCGGCGACGCGCGCGTACAAAATGGACTCGGAGAGGCCGAGCAAGGTTTGACAGAGTTTTATTACTCCTCTGTGCTCTCGTTTTGCAGTTTTAACTCATCACTTCGCTCATATTGCCAAAACAAAAACATGCGTTGTTGTTTTGCTCCTGTTATGATAACGTTAGAATTAGTGTGCTGATGTCGACACTGCAAATAATTAATGTCAGCGTTGCATAACTGCGCAGTTAAATAAGGAGCCAAGTTAACATGCTGTTTTTACATACAGGTGTGCTAATACTGACATGTTATTAGCTAACGTAGCGTTAGCCACAGGTGTTTCATGTGTGTTTTTCCTCCTCAGCTGGAGTTTGCGGTGCAGATGACATGTGAGAGCTGCGCAGATAAAGTCAGAGCTGCTCTGGAGGATAAACCGGGTATGAGAGCATTTTTAAAGCTCTACCAGTCCTATAAAAAGAGCTCGTATGTGTGTTTACATCCTCTGAAACACTTCCGTTTACAGTAACTGTCGCTTGTAACTGAAAAGTCCTCATAACGGGCCGCGAGTTGACGCAGTTTAGGACCATGACACAGCAGAAAATGACAGTTAGCTCTTATCTCTGTCTTTAACATGGTGGCTTTTCTCCATGCTCTCCATTGTTAGCTCGTAAAGTATAGCTGTGTCAAGTAAACTGAACACAGCAACAAGCAGGATGCACATGCTTTCATCCAGGAAGTTTCTTTAAAGATCTATAAAATGCAAAGACTAAATAGAGACACATTAAATTGAGTCTTTCTAGTGTGAAAGAAATGTTCTAGGAATGTTTTTTGGGGGGGGGTTTCATATGGAGCAACTCTTCCAAGTAAATTATCTGGAAGTCATAAAACTGCTTGATAACTCTGCACAATTACCCAAAATTTCATAATATTGTCTCTTTTTTCCCCATGTAGGCGACAGGGCTGCACAATTTTGAGAAAATATCTAATTGTGATTATTTGCAGCGATATTGCAATTATGATACGTTTAGGGATACAAGAGGGAATGATTATTTTTACATCATTATTCTCTTTTTCATTGATGAACATATTAAAATGATCGCGGTGTGATTTTGGCAGGAATGTGATGTTTTCTTCAGACTGAAGAAAATGATGTGTAGGCTAGGATGACTGCAGCACAGCAATATTTGAATCAAATGGTATTTTGAGACACTTTACACTTAGAACAAATATTGTGCCTCCCTGCAAATTGAAAATTGCAGTAGGTGATATTGAGATTTTGATTAAATTTTGATTAATCGTACAGCCCTAGTGGGCGATAGTAAATTTTATAGTTCTTCCCAGGAAGCTCGTATGACACTGTTAGGAAACATGTGACTTGCCAAATGAAGCGTCATCAAACATAAAGGCATAGAAACTATTCAGAAATGTGCAGAAAATACTCAAGTTTTCAGTTTGTTTTAATAGTAAACATGAAGGAGACATTATGAAACAGACAAGCATCAAACCCTCACATTAGAGAAGATGTAAACAGATAATTTGGTCATTTTCTTTTTGATAAGTGGCTCAGTCTGCATCGGCCATGTCTCCTCATTGTTTTTGATGTGCTTGCAGGAGTGAAGTTAGTCAGTATCGATGTCAGTAAGGAGGAGGTGTTGGTGGAATCTGCTCTGACCAGCGCGGAGGTGCAGGCGCTGATCGAGAGCACCGGACGCCGGGCGGTGCTGAAAGGCATCGGAGCATCGGAGCAAGGTGAGACGCTGCTGGACAGGAGGATCAAACTTCAAGACTTTTTGGTTCTTTGATGCTTTCTATAGCAACTAGTACTGAAAATTGTCAAGTATCAGCAGTTAAGTCACATTTGTACAGTTGTTTACTTTTTTTTTTAGCCAATATTTGCTGTATAAGACTGTACAAGTTACACTTAGAAAAACAATTTGGGAACTTTTACTTTCTTTCTTAAAAGAGGAATTGTTTAAAATTTTAAAAATAAAAAAAATCCTTTTATACCTAGCCCTTGCTCTTACGTTTTGTTTGCATCCCTGAGATCTTTAAAGGTGCTGCGTATTTCCTCCCTCACAAAACATTGGAAGCTTTAAGCTCACTATGTTATGTCAATCTAACCTTTAGTGGATGGATTATCTCACAGTCAAAAGTCTGCAGATTTTTAGGCAACCGGATCTGTTAATGCTGCTGTCACTGATCTCCCTGCAAAGCAAAGATGCTTGATAATTGCGAGCCTCAATTGTTGAGACGCTGCTGCTGTTCAAACAGCAGTGAAACACACCCTGGACAAACAAATCACAAGCTGAAAGCTCTAAACAGAAGAGTGATTGCACCTGTTTTGCATCCCTGACCGGACTGGCTGTGTTACCAGCTGTTTTTCTATTTCGCTCACAGTTTCTCTCAGATTAAACGACATGTGAGCCGAGATACCCAATCTAAACACAGGCAGTCACTCAAGATGACTGATTAAGCATTTTTATCCCATGTAAAAAAAAAAACAAAAAACTGCAGTGACATTCAAACGTAACCAGGATGAATCGAGATATGAGGACATTTGCATACAAATTGTGTCTTTTTTTGTCAGATCTTGGTGCGGCGGTGGCCATGCTGGCTGGTGCGGGACAGATCCAGGGGGTGGTGCGTTTCCTGCAGCTGTCAGAGGGGCGCTGCTTGATTGATGGGACCATTGATGGGTTGAAGCCGGGACCCCACGGCCTCCACGTTCACACCCTGGGGGACATGACACTGGACTGCGGCAGGTAGGAGCGCCGTACCATCAGAGCTCCTAGCCTTGTTAATGGTTTCTACAATATAAGACAAGGGCCCGACTGATAAGGGATTTTTGGGGCTGATACTGATATTAGGGAGCGAGAAAATTCCAATATCCAGTATATCAGCCAATATTATATATATTTAATATTGGCTGAATGTGGTTCTCAAATACTTGTGATAAAGGAATGTAATGGAGGCTGAATATTTACATTTTAACAAACTTTATTCGAACATCAGTGCACTGAACAGTAAACACTTATTAATGCCCGAACACACTCGCTGCATTGCACGTCTGCGGGAGTCTGCAGACTTGTCTGCTCGTACAGACTGGGAAAGCGGTTAAATTCTGCGGACATGAAGGAGAGCACTTTCTTACCTGAGTGGATGTATTATATTCTTTTATTGTTGTTGTTGTTGAGCGAAAATGAGAAATCTTTCAGTTTGAAATGTTAGTGTCAAACAGGTTAAGTCAAAACATTGTCCTATTCACAAATGTGAAAGAGCATCCTCAGTTGGCGTGCTTTCAAAGGGGACAGTCCATGTGGTCATAAATTTTGGGCTGTATGCAGACGTCCCCAGACACGTCTGCGCGGACGAATTTTACATAACGCATACCAGAGTGGACCCCTGCAGACACGAGGATGCGGAAAGTATGAATTGGCCTGTAGTTATTAAATAACAGACTGCCCTCTGCTGGACAAAGCACATAATGACACCTTTTTATATCGCTAGTCCAAGCTTTTTTTACCGGCTTTTAAGATCAGTTTTGATATTAACACATATCAGAGACGCATACGCAGATATCAGCTGATGAATCTGTGGGGGCCTAACTATAACTATTTAGTATAAGCACCAGGTGTGGTGCAGTGCACAGTATTTCAAGTTTGAACTACATGGGCACCTGTACAAATCAAAATGTTTGAAAAAAAAGTACAAGAACTTAGAGTTTTATTCCTGTCTAACTGTAAAAGACAGTAAAAGATTTTTTTACACACTTGCTCATCTATCTATCTATCTATCTATCTATCTGTCTATCTATCTAACAATCTATTTATTTATCTTTGTACTGGTGGTTTTGTATGCAGAAGTGCTCCAGCAGTTGTAGCTTTGAAAAGAGAAAATAAATTCCCAGAATAAATCCTCTCATTTTGCCACTTTATCAACAATAAATAAGAACATCACCCACAGTTAAACTTCGAATGCATGCATCAAGTGCACTACAAACTAACTTTCTTTGCCTTTTGTTAAATGAGATCCAACTTCTTCTTTTCACAGTTGTGGCGAGCATTATAACCCCTTTGGAAGACAACACGGTGGTCCTGGAGACTCTGAAAGGGTAAAGTCATATCTCTTCTTTTGACATCCATAAAATCATACACAGTATATAATGCATAGATAATTTTTGGCGACTACTTGCCGGATGAGTTAGATGTAAGAGAAGCAATGTTTGGCTTCAAGGTGCAAAACATAAAGTAAATAACAAATCCTCTCACCGTAAATTTGGACAAAATCCCTCCTGACTTTTAATAAAAACAGGCCAAATGTAAGATTTGATTCTCCTCTCAAATTGCCAGATTTGTCCCACAGGAGCCATTTTGAGCAGCTCTGTTCCAGGTGCTAAATTTTCAGTAAAGGCGTGTGAAAGAGCTGCAAGTGTGCAGCTGTGTTTGCTGGCTTTCATGCTCATGTATCCTCCTTTTGATCCCAGTGATTCAGTGTTATTTCTTCACTGTGTGCCATGTTGTTGCGTGCAGTTCTCACATGCTAGCTGTTGTTCCAGCATGTAGGTGATCTGGGAAATATTATCGCTGGTCCAGACGGCAGAGCCTCATTTAGACTTGAGGACAGTCAGTTAAAGGTAACACACACACACACAGTCTACAGTCTATTAAAGATTTCCGAAACAACAATGTCAAAAATCTACATCTAACTTCCACTTCCTCCTCATTTACTCATCATTGTTACCTCGGTGCCCACGCTGCAGGTATGGGACGTGATTGGCCGATCGCTGGTTGTGGATGCAGAGGAGGATGACCTGGGTCAAGGCAGTCATCCTCTCTCCAAACGGACCGGAAACTCTGGGGAAAGGTGAGTCAGCAGCAGTGATTTAGATCGGGCGATCAAAATAAGATGAGAGGTGGAACAAGAAGTCAGAAGAATAACAAGTTAATAAGAATTTTTTGTTATCGTAGCTTGATTGAGTAAATGAATTAAGCTCCTTCTTTTAAAGAAATAAGTCTTGCACATGTAGACACCTTCTCTAGATGTACAAGACTTAAATTTAGAATTAAATAAAATAATGAAAGAAAAACAACAAATGGACCTTTGGTTGTTTTTTGCACCATTTTACCGTACTGTGATGAGTTACTATATGATCACTTAAGCAATTCTTAAAGGACCACACCAGTCGATTTGACCTCTCACCATTAGCAGACATCGCCCCTATCTTCTACAAATGTTGTTCTAATTCGAACATATGTTTACTTCAGTAGATCTCAGACTGCATTTTTAAACCCCATTTACTGCCATTTATGTTGAAACAGGGTATAGAACGACCCACAGACTTATTTTAAACCTGAAAACTTAGTTACCCTCAACGTTGTCACATCCCTACTAAAAAGACTGAAGTCCAAACTCTCTGTATGCAACTGCTTTACCTGATGATTTATTATTATTGTTGTTATTTTAATGTTCACTGTATGAGTTTGAGTGTTTTTGTTTTTTAAACTCTGGGTTGCTGCCTTTCTTGGTCAGGTCTCCCTTGATAAAGAGATCTCACTCTTAACAGGACTTACCTGGTTAAATAAAGGTTAAATAATAAAAATATAAGAAGGAGGTGGAGAATTTTGACACAGATGTTCGTTTTAACTAACGTCGTCACACATTTTCAGGAACTTTCAGTCACATTTATTGAGTAGGGACAAAATGTAAACAAACACCATATCTCATAGACAAAGCTATTTTGGGGAAAATGTGTGGGGTTTATGTAACCGATGTGGCAGATGTTCACAAAGGACAGTGACATGTCGTAACACTGGTATGGTCCTATAAGTGACCAAGCTGGCATACTGAAGCTGATTTTCTCAGTTTTTGCTAACACTTGAATCATTCTCTGTCCCTTGCTCTCTCCTCTGCAGACTGGCCTGTGGGATCATCGCCCGATCAGCAGGTCTTTTCCAAAACCCCAAACAGATTTGTGCCTGCGACGGCGTCACGCTGTGGGAGGAGAGAGACCGGCCGATAGCCGGTCCTGGTCGGAGCAAGACCAAACCAGAGACACCGGCAGCACACCTGTGAACCTCCAACACAAAGCACCCACCACGTCTGTAACCTGTGTTGGACAGTTCAAAGCAGCTGGAGGAGAAATGCAGCAGACATTTGTCAACAGAGGGTGAAGCGAGAAGGACAAAGCACTGAGGAAGATGTTTCCAGACAGCTGGAGAGGCGACCAAAGGAATAAATGACATTCTATGTAAATTTTGTCTCTGTGATAAAATCACATGCTCTTATAGCAGCAGATAGCATCCTGTGAGGATTTTAAAAGCACTAAAGTGGATTAAATCAGTTTGTAAAAGACACCTTTTATTAGCCAAATGTCCATTAATGCTGTTATATGTTTGTGTAACATATAACCGCCTCTGACACAGCTGTCTCATCAGTGCTTATACTGATGCACCTGAGAGATTTTTAGTAGCTATTTTGGCTGTGCGGTAGCCGGGATAAATAGGCATCACTTGTGTCTAAGTTAATTATGCAAGCCTCTTAAAACAGTAGCTGCTCCCATTACATCCGCTAACTCAGCAGTACTTGCACAGCAGAGGGTGGAAACTGTGTGAAACAGCTCAGCTGATGTGAAAGAAATAGAAAATGTGATTTAGCCAAAAATGTGTGAACATTTTTCATTGAGCGGGACAATCGATGCAAGGTAAAAAGTCAAACCAAATTTTAAATAAGTAATGAATAAAGGGCTGAAATGTCTAGCGTTGGACACTCAAAAAGGTATCTACAGACTAAACATGGACAGGTTCATGCGCAGCAACGAACCTGCCAAAAAAAAAAGTTATTTATTTAATTTAGAACAATGTACGAGTACTTGATTTTTAAGTGTGGGAGCCACTGGACCTACTCAGGAAACCTAGAAGGAATCTGGGCCACTGTTAAAACAAAACCTGCATTAGCGTGTTCATTTAAAATCCATAAGGTGGTGTGAGTGACTTAAGCAAGAGAGATCTGAAGGAGCTCTGCAGAGAGAGTCAAATTCCATCCAGAGTGAAAGGGCAAGAGGGGGTAAGAGTTGGAGGGGCGGGGGGGCGTCTTGCTCAGCTGTTTTTCAACATGGAGTTGAAGTGTTTCATTCCTTCATGGTTAGAGCCACACAACACAGGAAACTGACCATTTCTGAGCACGTTCCTGCTTTAAATCCTGTTGTCTTATGTAGAAATTATACATAACTGAAGCCTGAAACTTTTTCCTGCTGACATGTTGATTTCTGTTAGAGCACATTCTTGATGAATCAGGACATTGTGTGTATTGTATTGGTGATCATACGTGAGTGTGTAGCAACTTTTGCATTGATTTTCTAAACTAATTATGTGTCTTGTCCTGGTGATGCCTGAATAATCTTATTGAATTTTCCCCTCAAATGTTTTTTTTTCCCATTTGTGTCTCATGGCTGAGAAGCTGCAGCTAATGATTGTTTGTGTCATCAATAAATATATGGGGATTTTAATAGTTTTGTCTCGTAAATGTCAGAAAATACCCCAGAGCTTTTTTTTGCTGAACATTAATCCAAATATATATCTACTTTGGGAGTGATTTACTGCAGCAAATTGTCACTTGAGAAGCTAAAAATCAGGGAACATCTGGTGTTTTTGCTTAAGCGTGTGCGTCCGTGTGAATATTCCTCACACAAAGCTGCCATCAGCAGTCTTTTTTTTTTCCACTTGATCTGTCCTCTGTGGTTAAGCAAACATGTCATATATTCTTCATAGCTCATAATGAGCTCTTTAATTGCACTCCCTCACTTGTTTCCTGTCTCTTTGAAGGCAGAACCCTGTGGCTAGCAGGGGCAGCCCTCTATACTTCTGATGGCTCTAATAAATTAAACAGGCTTCATTTGGCTCTGTGTGTGTGTGTGTGTGTGTTTGGGTGCTTTTATGAGGCGTTTTTGTGAGGATTCAGCATCCTCTGTGCAGCAGCAGCAGCAGCAGCCCTCCCCCTCTGCAGCCTCTCCAGCAGAATGCCCGTCATGCAAACGGAAGCAGGCGCTACCATTTTGAAATACAGCACCGCCTAGGTAAGATGGTAGATCCTTTTATTTAATCGTCTTTTTTCTGCCTTATTATTCTCATCCGATCCGCATGGGAGGTAATTAATTCTGAATCATCTTTAATCGCAAGTGTTTTAAGGGGCTTTGATGCAGCGACAAAGATTATTAGACCGTGTTGTCGCACGGGATTCACTGTGTGTTACACTGTATTCATTCCTGAGCAGAAAAACGCTTGTTTTATTGTATCGATCGCCTGCTAAGAGCCAGTTGTTGCTTCATATATAATGTGTTTTTAAATCTTCTAGGTGTGTGACCGAGAAAAACACTTGTTTTCATTAATTTCCTCGCAGTGTTTTCGCTTTGCGGTTTGTTTTGCTTTGGACACCCGAGCGAAACCAACAAGCATCCCGTCTCGCCATTCACTCCTTTGCCACCCAACGTGGACAAAGCGTTTCTAACCAACTCAACTTGTCTTTTCGCTCGTTTTTCTGCCGCTTTGAAAACGACCCGAGCCGTGAAAATGTGTTGACTCAGCGTCGTGCTGCGTCATCAGAAAGCCAGCTTCCCCCTGGAAATGCCTCAAATGAACCCAGTGTTCATGCAGCAGCCATATGTAACAGAAGGGTCCAACTCGCAAATGCACAGCAAGCAAACTCTGAACAGATTACCTGCGCCTTGTTCAGCATGTTTTCTATGAGCAGCAGCAGCAGGAGGTGTGTTTCAAGTCTGTAGCAGCTGGCTGGAGCCTAAACCAAAAAATAGAAATGTCGTTCTCTGGTGTCATGTTCCATTTTGCCCTTTGATTTACAGCCAGCTGTAAAGGTTGTTCTGGAGGAAAGGTGTTTGGCAACCTGCAGATACACACTGGAGTGAATAAAGAGGTCATTTGGAGAAATCAGAGCAGTTCATTTCAACACAAAGTGGCCTTTCTGCTTTTCTGCATGCTGTAAAAGTTTGTATTAGCATCTCTATAACAGCCACATGAATGGATACACAGTGCTTCCACTTGAGAATTTTGGTGTTAAATGCTCCTTTACCCCCGGCTGTGTCCTGTCGATGAGTATGACTCATAGCTGTATGGGTAATCACAGCCTCCTCTCAAGTGAGAATGAAATCCTTTCAAGATCTCCTTCAAACTGCCTTTGTGCCTGGAAAATACTGAGCCGTTGCGTTCACAGGAATAATGTGTTTCCTGTAGGGAAAATCCTGCCCTGGTTTACCCGATCCGAGCTGTGAGGTCTGTGTCATTTTAAATTTAAGAAATTTGAATGTTAATCTGGCTGCTGCTGCTCATTCACTGTGGTTCTTTAAAAAAAAAAGACTGCATTTCTAAGTGTATTCTCCAAATCAGAAATTGCTGCATTTTTGCAATTTGAGCAAAAGCTGGATGGTTTCTTACACGTGTTATTTGTGTGCTTCATCTTTGGGTCTACAGTCTTTTATCTGCCTTATCTATGGGTAATAAACGGATGTTTCATGTCGGAGAAATGGAGCAATGGGGTCTTGTAAGTTTCTTTTTTTTTCAACTCAAAGGCAGCAGCAATCCCTCCCTCTGAGCCCAGAAAAAGATGTAAAAAGCTGGGTCAGCTATGTCCTCATGTACTGCAGTCCACCCCTACATTCAGGCAATTGCACTCCAGTACTTCCTTCTCCTCATCCAACCACCATAGAGCCTAACGTGTGGTTTTGTGCTCACTAGATAGTTGTTATAGCTGTGGCAGCCAGTAGTTGTACTGTGAAGTTAATCTCTTCAATTATCTCCAACCGCAGTCAGATACATCACTCCTCTGTTTTCTCCACAGCGCCATGGACAAGAGCCACACAGTGAAGCTCTTTGTGGGCAACCTGGCGTTGGACACCACCCAGGAGGAGCTGTCGGCCATCTTTGAACCCTACGGCCAGGTGGTCAGCTGCAGTGTGCTGCGACAGTTCGCCTTCGTCCACTTGCAGGGTGAGGGTGCCGCCGAACGCGCCATCCGGGAGCTCAATGGACGGGAGTTTCGTGGACGGAATTTGGTGGTGGAGGAGTCGAGGGGGAGGCCGTTGCATTCCACGAAGGTGTTTGTGGGTAATCTGAGTGGGATGTGCACGACTGAAGACCTACAGCAGCTGTTTCAGACATTTGGAAAAGTTCTTGAGTGTGATAAAGTCAAAGGTGAGTAAAGACCCTTGTAACATTTTAATTGTTTTACATGCACCCCTCTTAAGGTGTATTTGATGGTAGTAAAATTTTGGTGTTAGTATATGAGTGAAGTCCTGCCGAGTGGAAGGTAAGAGATTGTGACGTTTAGTCTTTTTCCTGTGTTAAGATTCTGTCCACATTATTTGTTATGATACACAAAGGCAGAGTCATCCTTGTTGTAAAGTCGGACAAGGTGGTTTTCTTTAGGGCTATTTATACTTTTCATAGTGGTAATAAGTAAGTGACCGTGGCAATGCCACTGTGATCCTAACTGTTGTCCCTGCGCTCAATGACAGCCAGGCATTCCTCTTCTGCAGGCTATGCCTTTGTCCACATGGAAAACAAGGAGGATGCTCTCCAGGCCATCGAAGCCTTGCATGGTACCTCGTTTAAGGGCCGCCCCCTGTCTGTAGAGCTGTCCAAGGTCCAGCCCAGCAAGCAGGCGCCTACAGGAAAAATCCCCTGCGTTAACTGTGGAAAACAGGGCCACTATGCCGGAGAGTGCCCTGTGGGGAAGCCTTCTCTGGAGCAGTACCAGAGTCAGGCAGCAGTCCTTGCTGCCGCTGCTGCTGCAGCCGCTGGCCTGCCACTGCAAGTCCAACAAAGCGTGCACAATTCAGTCTACAACACCTCCACCTTCGATCCCACATATGCAGCTCTCACAGGGATCACCACAGGCACACGCACTGACGGAAACCCGGTGAATCCAGCTGTTTATGGTGCCCTTGCCAGCCAGGTGTATGGTGCCAATGTTGCCAATCAGCTTTATGGAACCGTGGCCAATCAGGCAGCTCTTACATCAGGCGCCACACAAATGTACAGCTCAATGACCCCCAACATCTACGGCCAGATGGCTGCGACCCCAGCGGCTGCTGCTGCCGCTGCTGCCGCTGCAGCCTACTCAACTCCAGTTTACACCCCAACTGTGGCAAATCCCCCAGTCTATCTGGCTGCTGCTCCTGGATTAGAAATGCCAACAGCAGCAGCTGCTGTCAACCCCGCCTACACTGTATCTCCAGCAATTTATGGTGCAGCCACACCAGCCTATGCTCATATAAGCGCCATGGGAGCAGCAGACCCTACTACAGCCATCTTTGAGGCGGCCAGACAGGCACATTACTTTGCCCAGGGCCAGCAGGTTGTGGCTGAGCAGCAGTCAGTGGCTGCGGCAGCAGCAGCCGCTGCTGTGGCAAAGTCTGGTGAGAGGGACCGTAGTCCTTTACGGAGGTCAGTGCCCCTGCTACCGGACCCGGTGATGAAGCCCTTCATGTACCAGAGAGCAAAGCCACGCCGACCCCTGCTCCCCACGCCAGCTGGCCGAGCAGCAGAAGAGGCAGTGGAGGCTGCAGAGGACCCCATGGCCAGGTAGGACAGGACCCTTGATTCTCTATCAGCTCTGAAGCACCACTGAAACATCCCCGAGAGACCCGAGTTTAAGTTTCCATACTACTACATGGTTACCTCTAGGAATCTGATCTTTGCTTGTGTTGCCATGCTTTCAAAACCGTGCAGGCATGTTTCTAATGGCTGACTAATACGTTTTTGCATTTTCTCTGCTTCTTGATCACATTATGCTTTTCATGATAGTCTTGCTGTGTTGTCAAGTGTCACAATAAATGCCAATGCTGTCCCTCTTTCTGCTTTAACACTCCTCCCCCATCTTAACCCACCACTTTCTATACCCCTTCCTCACTTCTCTCAGGTACTATGCAGAGTATTACCAGCAGCTGCAGCAGTACCCCCAGTTCCAGTATGCCTACCCACCGCCGAACGCGGTGACAGCCATCCCTGGCATGCCGGGAGTGTCAGCAGTTCCTGCTGTGCCCACGATGTCCGCCCAGCCAGTTGCCACGCTGGACGCCCTCAGGCCAGTGGTCCCCACCGCTGCGGCAGTGGCAGCCGCCATGGCTGCGCCCAGGGTGTATGAGCCGCCGTTGCCGCCGCCCACGCGCAAGGAGGCCATCCTCCGCCGCCCCGAACTCTCCCTTCACACGCCTGAGCCCCCCTTCCGATAGTCGCACACAACTCTCTGCCCCCAATCCTCCCTCTTTGCCCTGAACCCCATCCCCCCATCTCCTCCTCCACCCCAAACTTGAACACCTTCCAGCAGCTGTACGTGGGTGTATGTGAGTTTGTGTGCGTCTGGGGACCTCTAAGTGTGTAGGCTGGGGTTTGAAACTGGGGGCTCTTGGGTTTATTAACCTGCTTTACGCGGGACTTGATCAGCCAACCTTGGTCCTGTTTGCACACACACACAGGTAGTGCAGTCATGAAAGGGAGGCTCTCATCTGTTGTATGGGCATTCTTTGTGCTTCTCAGTTTTACTTTTTTATTGTGCCAGTCTCACACTTGTGCCAGTATTAGACTGATCTAGTCAGTCCTTTCATATGCCTTTATTTCTGCAACCCAGTTATGATTTTCTAAGGCCAAATCTACAATAAAAGACATTGGTTTTTGAACCTATCAGCCATCCTCCTTAGGCCTAGATAATCATTTAGGGCAGCTAATTTGAAACCTTTTTTGCCTTATGTTGAAGAGTTTAGATTTATTATCGGATGGGAAGTCACATAAACACATGTTGTGTACTGGCTGCACTGCATCGTGTCCAGCAGAACCAAGGTTGCTGTGTTTTGTGGGGTGGGTGTTTGTCTTGAATGTGATGTGGATGTAGTATGTGTGAACGAGTGCAAGAGAAAGGTATGTGCGGGCTCCTGACCTTGCAGCGCACAAACGCAGCAGCTAAGACTGCGGCTTGCAGAAAAAAAAAAAAAAAAGTTAAGCACACATAATACGTACTGTAATGTATGTTTGGCTCTTTCCTTGACCCTCTTTCCCCCATCTGTACTCTAACTACAACACTGGAAGACACTGCTTCACCTCTCTTTCTCTTTCTAACTACAGCCGCCTACCTCTAACAGTAAATTTCAGTGTAGAGTCTGTTCTGTTCCGCTATATTCCACACCTTTCACCCAGTCAACTGTTTATTTCCTGTTTCTTATAAAAGTACAGGGTCGGAAGTTTAGGGAAGGAGGAGCTGGATTTCACATTTCAGTGAGAATAACTTTTGTAGATACTCTGTGTTTAGTCCTCCTACATTTTCAGAGGCCTTTTATGTGTTTTGTTTGTTTTAATGTAGTTTACATGTATTACAAGTCAACCTGGGGTGTAATGAATTGTAAATGGAAAAAAGATACCCATGTGTGACTACTGACTGAGCTGTTTACAAAGGATCTTTACACTGCATCCTATTAGGAATCGTGACATGTGACAAGCTCAATTATGTGCCTATAAGCTTTGAGTGAAGTGCATTACGTGGAGGGACCTCCCATTTTAAAGTGCTTTTGACTTTTTAATCATTTCAAGGGGCGGGTGGGGAGGGTACCGGGAGCCCTGCGGAGCATTCTCACGGGCTTGCACTCCAGCGTTAGATTTGTTTCATATCATGAGGTTTTCAAAGAGCCACAAACTGAGCCCGACAGGTTCATGATGAGCCGCTGGTTTTAAGCATGACTGACAGTGATAGCACCAACGAAGTGAGAGATGGGGCAGTGTCTTCCAGTTGCCCCAGCTTTCCTACTTTTTCCAAAAGAACAGAACTGCTTCAGATTGTAATTGCAAAGATATCTCAGTAAGGAATGCACTATAATTATTGGCAAGATATTGCAAAATGTGACGTTTTTGTCATTCAGATAATGACATTTTTGCCGATAAATGGAGCCGATAATATGAAGCCAAAATTCCTCTCATTGACTTGGCTTCATGGGCTTTCATTGACAGCTGAGCATGCTGTTGTGACGCTAAACTACTGTGCCTGTAGATTGGAGAAAAACAACATGTCGCTTGTATGGACATTTTTCACAGTTTCACAGGTGTTTGTTGTGTTTGTGTAAACGGTAGTGATGTCAGTTAGTTTTGGTCAGAGCTCTGGAATATTAAATCACCCTTAGCCTTTCATACCTTTAAGTGTGCATAAATACAGGTTATCATCTTCTTTTTTAAATACAAAAATGTGAAATTACGTATCCATTATCGGCAGTATCAGCAATGTGAAGTAGGTGATTACCAGTATCGGCTAAAAATATCATTATCGTGCATTCCTAATTTCAGTGTCTGTTTTAATGTGGTTATTAAATCCGGTAGGTGGGGTTTGCCACTTCAGGATAACAAAAGCTTGCAAGTACAGGTACTTTTTGACATCCGTGAGCTTGTCCTGACTGGCAAATTCCACCTATTTGGTTTTACAACCACGTAAAACAATCACTTGGAGATTTTTTTTTGCAACTGCTATTTGACAGCAGTCTGATGCACACACAGACGTACCCTCTGAGATCACCTTACTGCCTCGCTGTTTCCCTCCCTCCCTTCTCCCTATGTGGTTTTTAGTGGTTAAGTGACTTTTGCATCTCACAGTGTAATCTCTCTGTGTTGTATATACGAACACATACCAGTTGCATCCTTTGTAGAATTATGTGGTTTGCGAAATGTCTTGTTTGCCATGTTTGAGACCGTATTTTTTAGAGGAGTATTTTAATTTTGCGTTTCTTTCTTTTTCTTTTTTTTTTTTGTAAGAAAAAGACAAAAAAGAAAGTTAAAAAAAAATCAGCATGCTTTTTATGGAGAAGATGTATACTATAATCATTATTATAATAAAGAATGTTTGGCTGACTACTGTGGTAAAAGAAAGCAAAGGGTTTGGACATTTCCCCTTCTTGTTTATGTTGTTCTTCTCCACTATCTGTTTCTCTTGTGTAAAATGACCACCAGACCCATTTGACTGGGGATCCAAGGGGAGACAGGTGTAGATGCTGGCCCAGCTTTGCTCTCTTTGGTCAGGGTAAGTGTGGGTTGGTGCTCCTTTCTCTCTCCAGCCTCCCAAACTTGGCGCAAGCCGAAATTTATTTGAAGGGGTTTGTACTCAGCAAGTGCATTTCAGTATTTAATTCTGGCTTGGTAAGGTCCTTTAAATTGATTTTCACGCAGAAAAGGACATTAAAGACACTGTGAAATCATGTTGAGAGCTGGGGAGAGGCACACAGATAGAATGGCCTGGGTGCATTTTGATCTGTGGAGCAGTCTTGTTCCTGGGGTTGATGGGTGTGCGTCTGGTCTGGTCTGGTCTGGTCTCCCTGCTGCACCAAATTCTCCCCCCTCCGTGTGTCTCTGTGTCCACTCAACTCTCAGACCTGCATGTGTGATAATCTGTAACTCTGCCGCAAAAAAAGAAAAGAAAAAGAAAATCCCGGCGACAGTCCAGCTCTGAACTAACTATCTCAACTGAATTAGGTCACCATGCCACCTGGAACAGCCAGCGTGCAGCCGTGCGTGAGCGTGGCGGCGTGAGCCATGGGGAGGACTTTTAGTGCGACGCCACCTCAGCGGGAACTTGTTCTCTCTCTCTTCACTACCAAGGTAAATAAAAACAGAACGAAACAGAAACAAAAGCACTGACCTCCCTTCTCCCCCACCTGCCGCCCCCTCCTTTGACTGTGCCTTGACCAAACACCCCCACCCCCCTCCTCCTGTCCTCCGCCATCACCACCACCCTTCTCTCCCTGCTCCGTAACTCCTTTGCTGCAATGGCAGTGCCATCGGTGGGGGTGGCGGGTGGGGCGGGGTGGGGCTAGGACTTCTTCCACAACAGTCCTGTCTCGCATTAGCATACAAGGCGACTGACTGTCCTGCTGGTGTCTGAAGTAGTGAACTAAGGGATGTGTGAAAGAGTGTGTGTGTGCGTGTGTGTGTTTAACAAAACAAGAGCATGGATGCTTGAGGACCTTTTTGGGTGGTGTTTCATTGATTGGTGAGGCTTGGCACATGCGGACACCCTTCCCCTTACCCTGCCCGCTAGACAACTCCTCCACCGCCGTATTCGCCGCCCTCACCCCATCCCCCCATCCTCCTTTCCTTCCACCCCTCCTTCTCCCCTCCTCCTCCTTAACCCCACCCCACTATCCCTATGCGCCTCTTCTCTCCGCCGTCCACACACATACACAGCGCTTCTTCCGCCGCCACCGCCGTCGCCACCTTGGATTTGGGTTCGTGGCTCTGGCTCGGACTCTACTTCCCAGAACCACCCACCTGACCCAACCTCCCCACCCTCCTTTGTTACCATAGAGGCCTGGGCGTGCCAATGGACAGTGTTTGTGTGGTGGCCCGCCGCTGGACTCAGTAACATGACACAGAGAGACTTCAGTGTTGGACAAATCGCTTTGCTAAAACTGTTGAACGCTGGGTTTGCTCCACACGGCTGTGGAAGGGACCTTAACTCCTGTTTCCCAAAAGAACTTAGCTCCATTGCATCCTAAGTGATAAAACAACCTCAAACTATGGAACCTTGTATAATTTTCTTACCTTTGGTTCCCTCACAGCCTGTGTGCCAATCAGAAACATCCTATAAGATAGGCCAAGGTATGAGGCCAGTCTGACCTGCAGATTCTCATCAATCTCAGGGTTCCTATAGGACTTTTCTGGTGCGGCAGCTCTGGTTCTCTAATACTGGGATCAGTGGGTCTGGCTGGATATGAGCTGTAGCTGATTGACTTGTATGTGTTCCTACCTGTTCAGACTGTCCATGTGATGAGATAGAAAGCTTACGTACGATCCCACACTCACAGGCTCTCAGTATGTCAAACGAGTTGTCTGGCATTTGCTCTGACAGCTGCAAGACGGAGTCCAAAAAAAGATGGCGTTGCCTTCTGTCTGCCTAACAAAAGGGAAAGGAAGGAAAGGGAAGAAGAAGGTGAGGAATGAATAGATGAGTTGATTATAAGGTGAGTTTGTAGTGTTCAAAGCTGCTCCTTAACCTCACCTTCCTGATCTTGGAGGACCAAACTGTTGATTGCCATAAGAGACATACTTGGCAGAATCATATTCTTTAAGAAAAAAGGCCCATTTTACACTGGACATTTTGGAGTCTATGGTGTATCCTGATCATACCGTTTTGAGTCTGAGGTGCTCCATTTATTGGATACACTTCGTCTTTGCTTAAGTTTAGAATTCCACTTCATCAAGTTACAGTACAGGTAGGCATAAAAAACGGTGCAACGAGCTAATAGGATAGATAAAGTGCAGACTACTTCCTCGGCCTCCATGATCAGGGCGCGAGGTGCTCCAGTGTTTTTCCTTCCCACTCCCAGCTCCTCACTAAAGGCTTCTTCAGGTGCTTGCGAGTCTGGGCTTCCCGTGCTTGGGTGAATGCAGCCACGCATCTTTAAAACCCCCTCCTTGCTCTGAATTCACAGTTGCACTGTACTGACAGCCAAAGCTCGCTGCAGCCTCCTCCCCACTTCCACGTTCTCACCCACTCTCCCCCTGCCTTCTTTGGACAGCTGAAGACATGTAATCCAGATGCTCTTGATGCACTCGTCTCTGTGTTGTATTGTTTTGACGGGATCCCGCAGGTTTCATCTGTTCTGCTGCAGCAGGTATCAGCTGAGAAGTGTGGGCATCTGGAACACACTCCAGTTTGGTTTGAGCACAACCCGCTGACCATATTGCCTTTTGAGTTTGCAGTAATGAGAATTAGTAAGCTGTGTGATCATGATTATTCTAGCTACTCTAGCACAGATGCGAATTACATATATGAGACTCTATTGCTGCTCTTCTTCTCACCAGACAAAGACCTTAGTGGTAGAGTCGTACCTCAGCCATTTTCCTCATGGACACATGTACACCTGCAGAATATAATGCATCTTAATACAATTTCCCTGCATTTATTTTTATAAGAATTAGAGCCCGACTGATATGGGATTTTTGGGGCTGATGCAAATACCAATATTAGGGAGCAAGAAGATATTGATATCTGATGTATCTGCAGTTATACTGGTGACAAAGATAATGGAGGCAGGATATCTTACATTTTAACAAACTTTATTCCAAACATCAGTGCACTGAGCAGTGAACACTTCACTTATTAGCGGGCCCAAACGGATTCTGTGGATTTTTTTCCCGTTTTCAGCGGTGATCCAATATGAAAATCTGTGAAATTCCACAGATTCTTTTTTCTTTTAAATGTGATGGACAATATTGGTCTATGATAACAACTTTTTTTAGTGTAATCACATAAGCACATTTATTACATCAAAACCAACTAAAATGACCTCAAGCAAGCAGAAATAAATATTTAGAAGATTTATATGCAACCTGTTAAATTCATTCTTGGAACAATTCAGTGAGGTTTGCAGACCCAAATTACAAAAGAAATGAAACTCCTCTCTCTCGTAGTCGCTCTATGCAGTTAATTTTGGTGTCAGCTGCATAAAGTCTGAGAATGCACTCTAACCGGTGCGTTTACAGAAGTGATATCAGAACATTTCTCTCTTTGCAGAACATATTTGATTGACAGTAGACAAAAGGGGAAGAGTGAGAGCATATTGTCAACTCCTTATTTGATTGCCAATGCTGCTGATTTCTCAGATGATTAAAAATAAATAAAAGTATACGATGGGCCGTGTTGGAAGCACTGAGAACGTCTCACACATGCATAAGTGGGTGGAGGTGTGTGCGTGTTAACGTTCATAACATTCATTTTACAAGCAGCATGTCTGTTTATTTTAAATCTGCGGGAAATCTGCGGAGATGCCATCGGAATTCTGCGGGTGCATATTCCGTTTGGGCCTGTTTATCAGTTATTAAATAACAGACCACCGTCTGCTGGACAAACAGTGTAATTGCACCTTTTTTGAATCTCTTTATATTTACATTTAACAGTCTTAATATTGGCGCACATAGGAGATACCAATACCTATGTCTATGTATATACCAATATATACGCTGATAACGATATATCTGTGATAGGCTGATATCAGCCAATAGTATCGACAAACCAAAATATCGATCGGGCCCTAATAAGAATTGACCATTCTTGATGTCGCAGGGTGTGATGATGGTGGTATACTGGCTTGCATTACATTCTAAGGTGTTCATGTTATTTTGTCCATCTCTTTTCTGTCTATGTTTAAC
Source organism: Naso brachycentron (assembly GCA_029874485.1). Taxonomy (NCBI): domain Eukaryota; kingdom Metazoa; phylum Chordata; class Actinopteri; order Acanthuriformes; family Acanthuridae; genus Naso; species Naso brachycentron. The sequence continues at coordinate 13,737,531 of JAQFJA010000016.1, forward strand.
AGCCAACGCAGGCCAAATCTCTTTCTATGGTTTATAACATGATCAAAACTCACATAGTCGCATTATGTTTACAGTGATCCACCCATCCACAACTCCCTCAGCTCAGTGGTAGCACAGTAAAGTACCTAATGGTAACCACAAATAGTCACCCAGTAGCTAAGCTTCTTTAAGTAGGTTAATGGACCAAGTCAAGTGTAGTTACACTTAAATGCCTGATTAATTATAATATAAATTATTCTAGTTTGCAGAGACATGTCAAGGGTGACTGAATAAAGTGTCACCTCGAGAGGATCTGCCGATTTCAAGGAAATTTGTTCCAGCACAAAATCAAATGGGATGAGGGGGGGATTTTAGTCGATGAATGTTAGATGAAATATTTGCATCAACATGTTTACTGTGAATGACAAATCCTGATATAAACATAAATTATACTGTAAGGTTGTGTATGCATATATATGCCTTTTTCATCTGTATTTCTTAAAACGTTCTGAGGCATTTTTCAGTCTGCATGCAGATCATGAATAAATTGAGTTTTTTTTCTCATAAAAGTGCCTGAATCTCTCTTATTCTAATCAAAATTATGTGCTGTGGCAAGCATAACGGAATTCCATTAATACTTCTTGATGGGCTGTGTGATATCTTGTAGTATAGTTCATGATATAAACAGTATAAAATATTCATGGAGGTGCAGCCTTGTTTTTAGCAGTGGAATAAGATGGTTTGCGTTGCTGTCAGTCTTTGCAGCACACAGGGTAACTTTGCCTGGATTGCTAGAGGGCTCTCCAACATTCCTCAGTTCCTCTCATTCCTCTTTTTGTTTGTTTGTGTTTGAGAATGAAAGTTTAGTTTTTAATCCAGTAGACTGAAACTACAGAAGCCTGGGTTTGCCACTGAGTGTCATTAACAGCAACAGGTGCATTAAACAGGCCATAAAAACCTCTCTGGCGCAAGAGGGCGTAACTGGCATCCCTCTGCACCACTCACAACACAACCTATGGGAGCCTGGCCCGCCTTTTGCACCTTTTTAGGGTCAGAACCTAATACCCAAGCTGTCAGTTCCCATACTTATTGGGGTGCGGTCACGTGTTCCACTTTTGACCAGGAAAGGAGCACCGGCAAGCAGAGTCTTCTGGTAGTGGGAGCACCACCTCCGCACAGGCACCTCGCACCAGTGGAGTCTGGTCTCTGCAGCCCCTAACTGTCTCTCCCCCCAAAAAGCGAGACCCCTCGTCTCAAGGAGGTTCTTGCCCTCACGGCGTCGTCGTCGTTTCTATTGCTGAATATTTTTTTTTCTTACTGTAAACTGAGGGGGACCTGAGAAGTCCTAACAGAGGCGGCACGATGACAGCTGTCGAAACCCAAATGACATACAGCAACTCCTACACGATCCACCATGAAGAAGCATACATGACCCAGGAGGACGACTGGGACAGGGACCTGCTGCTGGACCCTGCCTGGGAGAAGCAGCAGAGGAAGGTAGGTTTGGATGCGGAGACTCTGAGCAGCGGGTTACGCTTGGACTGCCGTGCGTAATTACGCACAGCTTGACCCGTGCCCTCACATAATCAGCTCGTTTTTAAGCGTTTAATGGGTTTTAACGTGACAAATCGTATGGGTTCTGAATCACTGCCCCCCTGTCTAATTGTGTAAAGTCTAAAACAGCCCAACGTGAAACCGGGCATCTGCGCCTCAGCTCTCCAGCACCTGGCACTTCAGTCCTGCTGGAAGCTGCGTGGGCAGATATTTTAGGCCGTGGAACTTTCTCAGTGTTGTCTTTCAGTTACCCCGATTGCCTTGCGAAGTCCGTCTAAATATAAGACCACCCTCCCCAGGCTTTCGACTACAATTAAATGAGAACTTATAAGAAAAAAACACACACTTTCATCAGCATTTTAACATTTAGTTAGAACTCGATTAAAATGCACTGAATGCAAAAGTCGGGGTGAAGAAAATAAGGGAGAAACTAGAGAATCCCAGCCTACAGGGATTTTGATTTATGTCAGTTCCCCGCTATTTTAGGATGAGAATACATAAGTAATCCCTTGTAGCCTCTAATCTAAATTAACAAATTAATACCAGCCTAATTAAAACTATTAAACAATAAAATATAGGCAATTTTTCACCTTTCCGGGGGACAAAAATTAAATAAGTAAGAAAAAACAAAACAAAACAAAACAAAAAAATCGTGAAAATATTATTTTGGTCTGATGCTGTCATGGGCCACGCAAAGCAATCCCGGAAGAGAGGGTCAGGCGTTGCCAAGGCGACCAGCTGGCCTTGCAGCGTGGGGGACAAGCGTGACAGGTGCGTTTGATGAGCTGATGGACAACTGACATAAGGGACGTGTGCCGCCGCAAAAGTGGGATAGAAACAACATCTGCAAAGGTTAAAACAGTCTCATAATTTTTATAATGGTAACCCAACTCAAAATTTGCCCTTCCAATGTTTAGGTTAAGGGGGGAAATATTTATCATCCTTGCCTCCAAATTTAGGAGTAGTTTGCTCCGCCATGGCCGCCATGTTTAACGGCTAACGTTAAGGTTAATTTCAAATAAGTTAACGTTACCACAGTTGCTCCACCGCCAGTAAGGAAGTTCAGGCTTAAAAAGGCTCTCGGGTGCGTATTTAAATAAGATTTAATAATATAATTTATGTAAAACTTTTTCTGTGTATCACACTTTTTGATATCACGGTAGAGGGCTGACTATGTTTTAGGCTGGAATATCGGCTAGCTAACGTTAACAGTGCATCCTAATCCCGGAACTAGCATAGCAAAGATAAATCTAGGTTTAGCTGTCTGTTTGACAACACTTGACAATATCTGTGGACATTTTAATGTCTTTTAAAGGCTCTCCTGTATATGTTGACTGGAACAAAACAGTTTTCAGTCCACTGCACAATAAAATGTCCCTTTAACCACACAGAGAAGGGTTCTCCTGCTTGCCAATAAAACTATCAAAATGCGAAAATAAAAAAAATAAATTAACAAACAAATTATTTAAATGTAAATATAAAATAATATGAATTCAGATTTCTATCGAGTATTTTGCCCGGAGAGACCATGAGTCACTTCCTGTTCCCATCCATTTGTTGGCTGAGCAACTTGGAAAAACCATTATTGTGAAACTGGTGTAATCTTTTTTTGTTCAAGTCAAAATCTCTCAGACACGTGGAAATGTCCCCAGAACAGCCAGAAGTGTTGATTAAAGACATGTACCTCTAAATAGATGCTTTGCAAGTCTCACACAAAATTATCAGAGGGACGGTCTCAATGCAAAAGCATTATTCTGCGTGACAAGGGTGTACAAACCAAAGTAACATCAAACCTTTTGACTTACTGTAATTTAACTGACTGCATGTCATTTGCCATTTTCTCTCTCTTTATTTTGGGTACTAGTCAGAAGACAAAGGTGCCAGTATGTTTTTTGTACCATTCTGAAGCAAGTTAAGTAACAGAATTAAAGCTGTTGTTCTTTAGTTATCATAAATTACACGCTTTTTATCAAAATTGTCAACCTTTCAATTGGTCAAATGTAAATAGCAATACTGATAATATTATAATTTAAGTTGATGTCCCTCCATTGCAAACATATGATGATATATTAATGCATCTAGACCAAATTATATATACTTTTTCATGTATTCTACATTTGTGCACCAGCCACCACGAGACAGTTTTCCCACAGGGATAATCTTATCTAGTCTTATCAAATCTACTATCATATAAAAACACCTAGTGTGCAGTGTAGAGCAGCACACCAGCAGCATTTTTGACAGGCAAGCTAGTTCAGTTGGTGCCTTGCAGTGAATCTGCAGATTTGTTCTGTCGCTGCAAAATGTCTCCCACCTATAGAGGCAGAGCACTGTGACAGGCTGAGAGACCTCAACAGATGGTTGCAGAGAGACAGAGAGAGAGAGAGATGGCAAGGCTGGTAGATGTACGCCCTGGGTTAGTTTCAAAGACCTACAAATAAACATCTTCCTAAAAATACTTTTCAACTTGCTCGGCACCAACTTCCCTCCCTCCCCGCCGTCTTCTCACTTTCTTTCTGTCTCGGTCTTTTCTCCAGTCAGAACACTTCCTCTTGCCACCGATCTTGAAAATAACCTTTTTGCCCCCTTTGTTTCCTTTCCACTTTGTCTTGTTTTAAGATTTACTTTTGTCATTTCATGCACCTGTCAAACTGTTGTAAGTAAGACGATATGATAGGCTCTGAAAAATGGTAATCAAGTCCCTCTGCTTTGGTCTTCATCAGCTTCAAAGAGGAACAGGTCATCGTACTCCATTGCTCTCCTTGGCATGTAAAATCTAGCTTAAGGGGCTGATATCAGCCCATAAATATAGCCTTGCATCATTTTGCTATGCAATGAATATGAAAGGAAATCCTCGCACCACCTGTTCTGTTTTCTGTCCTTGAAATTTCAGTTGGAAAAAGCTGCTCACCACTTGACGCAGTAGTAAAGTGTTTGTCAACACACAGTGATGCCGAATCTGATACTGGACATTAGAAATAGAGCGTGCTTGTGTGTGTGTGTGTGTCTGAACTGTACATCTTGACATTGGTTTATATTTATCGTAAAGCAGCTCTTGTAGATCAGTGGCTGAATAATTAATGACTTGGTTTGGACGAGGGATTTTATTTGACAGACGCTGGCGAAAAACAGCGTTAGATACTGCATCTACTGATGTAATAAAACACGAACGGACGGAGCGATGAGATTTGGCCGCGTGTTGTCTTGGTGATAAACTTTGCTCACAGCAGCTGTAATCCTTGAAATAAGAAGTGCTTGGTTGTCAGACTGATTGAAGAAATGAGGCGAACAGGCCAGTTAGGGACAGAAGCTGATGTTTCCACGAACGCTCAAAGCTTATTGATGTCAGCTTCATCCAGATGCTGTGCTGACAGCTCAGAGCGCTCACATTCGAGCTTACTGGAGCACATCTACAAAAGTAGTGATCTTTATAAGGGGGATCAATAACTCTTTAAAGATTAACTCACACTCGGGAGGACTGAACTCACTAGATCATCTGTAGTGCTGTAGCCAAGGCTATAAATAAGAGAAAAGTACTTCTGTATGTCATAGTTGGTAGATGTATGCTGGTGTGCAGTACTTAATAAAAAAGCTTGCATCCATATGTTCTCTTTAGCTACTTTTTCCATTGGATTGATGTACTTAAATATTGAAAGTAAATAGAAAATCTCTACAGACCAAAGAAGTTCACCACTTAATAAAGCTTCACATAGTTGAAGAGTTCAGCTGCTAAGTGCCTAAGTGAATGACTGGCTGCCTAACAAAGCTTATGTTAGCAATAACCTATAAATACCCATTACATACAGTTTTCAACAGCCTCACTGGCTCAGCTGACCTATTAGCCACATGGTGGATACTTAGTATATACATACACACAACCACCAAACACAGTCTTTTCTTATGTTCAAATTGAAGAGGTTTTACACTTTGGAAGGAGGAGTAGGGATATTGATCAAATTACAATGAGGTTATTTAATAAAGCAGAGTAGAATGTAAAAACTCAAATTCTTCCCATCAAATAAAATTTTATTAGTGTTTGATAGAAGAAAAGTGTGTAATTCTTAAAAATTATGCCATTGTTGTGTAAATGGCTAATACTAAACTCAGATTGGGGCCTGAATGATATGAGATTTTTGGGGAAGCAAGAAAATTGCAATATCCGATGTGTCGGCTGGTATTATATCAAGTGATCGTGGTTGTCAAATATTTGTAACAAAGATATGTAATGGAGACAGTTTATCTTACATTTTAAGATAACAGTTTAAATCACTAACCCAAGCATTTTTTTCCAGCCTTAAAAACAGTTTTAATATCTGTGTATATCACAGAACATATACATATATGCCGATATCTTAAATATAGGCCGATATTGGCCGATAGTATCGGCAAACTAACATATCGGTTTGGTCCTTCTTCAGATTAAAAAAATCACTTTTGCGTGAGGCCAGATTTTGAACCTTAATTTCCAGAATTAAAGACCTTATGATTGCGCATCCATAAAAAACTGTGCTTTGATTATTTCATCATACTTTTTAACATTTTCTAATTATATGTTAAATAAATCAGAAATATTTCCAACTGTTTTGTTCTGTTGTATTCCACAGGGTGTAAAATGAAATGACACAGACTGATCTCTGTCAGATTCAAGTGTTATGAAGTTATGTTCAGTAATGTGATATTTATCCACTCAACCTAATGCGATGTCACTCTGTGTGGGCGATGAGAGATCTTTGGGTGCTGTGTAATCAAATCTATTCTTGTCTAATCTCATTGTGCACTTTAACAAATCAGCGGAGGTCAGCCAGATGGGATCGTTTGACGCACCTACTACCTGATGTTTAGTTAGACAATACTTAAACAGCACATGGGCAGTTGCATGAAAGGCTATATTTACACATAGCCTGTAAAACAGTTTGGAAAAAGCTGTCCAAACATGAGTTTTTAAAATCCCTCCAAGTGCGAGACATTTGTCTCTTGAGGCCCAGTAATGTTATCTGCATTGCCCGACGTCCTCAACTAAACTTAGTGGTATGTTTTTAAAATTGTCCCGAGTAGGCCTAACACGTCAAGCTATGAGTTAAACCAAAAATACTGAGATCACGTTACCAGCAATAATGTCCCCTTTACACTGGGGACACGCTGTTGCATAATCGTGTCGTTCATAAGTTGCCGTCTTTTTTCTGAGATGTGATGTATTCATCCGGGTTTCAGGTGGTTTCATTTAAGTTAATGAAAGGAGGGATCAGCTGAGAGACACTTTAACCTTCCGCTCAGTCTTAATTTCACTGTATTAGACTTGCTCCACTGATTTGTGCTCACTGCCAGGCCTTCAGTAGCCCTACCTAATCCCAGGGTGCACCATGACAGTTGGGTATCTTAAATTCCCTCCCATGATTCACTCTGTCAGGGTCAAGTGATCCCAGTGCGGGAACACTTACACAGCTGATCTCTGGACCTCTCAGCATATTTTCATCCATCAGAGCAATGGAATCCTCAAAGACTTCAAGGGGCATAAATGAGACAAAAAATGTGTAATATTGCAGTGTATTTAAGGCGTCTATACTAGGGCTGCAACTAACGATTATTTTCATTATCGATTAATCTGCCGATTATTTTTACGATTAATTGATTAATCATTTATTCCATGAAATGTTAAAAAAAAAGTGAAAAATGTTAATCTTAATTTCCCAGAGCTCAATGTTATGGCTTCAAATTGCTTCTTTTCTTCTTCAAACAACAGCGCAAAACACAAAGACTCCTAATTTATTATCATAAATGACACAAAAAGCAGCAAATCCTCACATTTAAGAGGCTAAACCAGGAATTCTTTTTTTTTTTTCTTTCAATGAC
>JAQFJA010000016.1:13773358-13785055 GCA_029874485.1 Naso brachycentron
ATAAATCTCTTAACTTATGACTTATGATTATATAGTTTCTTTTTTATCAGACATGAGTAGGAGATGTATTTACCTTGTAATGAAGCGTCATGACACTCATCAGGAGAGTGACGCTTGTGAGGAAGACTGCAGACAACAGTCAAAACATTACAAGGTAAATACATCTCCTTCTCATGTCTGATTAAAAAAAAAAAATAAAATAAACTATAATCATCAGAGAAAGAAGACAGAATGAACCTGTTTGAACTACGATTTGTTTATTGTAATATTTGCATTTTATTTTAGTACATCATCTCTGAGCATGATTATACTGTCACTGAGTTAAATGACAACCTAATTAAAACAAAATAAATCATTCAGGCAAGTTCATCTTGGTAAGGACCCCATGTCGGAGCTCGGCAGGAGGCAGGTAGCGGAGGAGAGAGAGATCGCGCTGCATGAATACATGGTGAGTTGTTTTCCCTCCTTCATTCAGATTCATTCAGATTCATTCAGCCCTTCGATATTCTCACAACAAGTTGTTGCTCAGCATGTTTTAACAAAGGGCACAAGTTTTCAAAGTCTGACGTTCTGGACCCCCAAAACTACTACAACTCTGACCCCTCAACAACCCCTAACCTCCATTTGTTTGCATTTTGACAAATTACCACCATTGAAAGAATGCCAAATGAGCTTTTAGCTGTTTCTGTTTGCAGTGTTACCATGGATGTACAGACAACATCTCTGGATATGTGATGATTCTCAGGCGAGTTTCGGAGATAAAAGGAATGTCTTCTTTCTCAGATTTCTAAGCAAATTCAAGGAGGTGATACAACCAAAGATAATGACGTCCTCAGAAAGTGTTGGACACACTTCTAAAAATATGTTTGTGTCCGTATGTTTCGATTGCAACGAGAAATGAATTAAAGAAAGAGCGTCTGTAAACTGTTGTTGGTACGTTCCAAATCGCGTACTTTTGCTTGTTACCTGTAGTTCGTACTGCTGCTGCCCCCACAAAGTACATTCTGTTGCACGGCTTGCAGTACGCACACAATAGAGTGGCTAAGTCACGCCCCTTCCAGGACCCCATGTGACCTTATTTCAGAAAAAATAAGAACGTTAGTCAATGGAAAGAGACAAATTATTTTTTGATCTTGTTTAAATTGTTCCGTCAATCCAAAACATGATGTATGTCAATTTATTGGTAATTTTTCAAGTCAAAAAAGTTTCAGTTTATCACACGACTGCTGAAGTGTCGGACTTTGAAAAAACGTGTTTAGAAAGACGACACACCCGATCATTGTCTAAGTGACGTCTTAACTAACTCTGTGTTTTTTTGCTGAGCTGCAGCTCTCAACATGTCCGTGCTTAAAATGATTTTGACCTCTTTTAATCCATTTTCGTTCTGAAGGAACCAAAGAAACTGAGCTAAAGTCACAGCCATGTTAGCGCTGGTGACGGATATTGTGCGAGATGAGAGACGTCATTCACTGAGCGGCCTCACAAAATTTGTTGTTATACTTTGCTGTTTGGAAAAAATGAAAAATATCTGTAATTCATGGCAAAAGCCAGACGGGACCTGAAAATAAATTCTTTTTTGCCATAGGATTGCATTCATTTTTTTTTTCCTAGTTAAAGTCCCATGACCCGGAAATGGAAGGGCGGGACTTAGCCACTCCGTCTCCGTCATGACAGTTTGTCTCGAACTTCGACTCTGATTCTCCAATAGCCGTCCCAGCTGTTAAAAATTTGGAGTCCAGTCTGAGCAATAATTCTTTCTATGCTGATATTTGCTCAAGTTCACATTTGCATTTATTTATCTGCTTGGCTTTGTGCAGCAATAGAATATTAAGATATTAACGGTACACAGGAGTCGCAAAACTTATGTAGTACGTACACTTAAATGTGCTGTCATCTGTCATTGCGGCGCTTGTCATGAGATCAAATGAGCTGTCAAATGTTTTGCTCGCTCGGTTTTGTTTATATTAGTGTGACACACTGTGATATGTGTGACATATGTTCTGCTGGGTTGTGGGCCAGAAAGGTCAGAGAAACATGCTGACTTGCATTCTGCATAATCCACCTGGATGTAGTAGGACATTCTGGTAGACTGGGCCCAGACCAGAGACTGCCCACCCCACTGAGTGGACTTGTCTCTGCAAGTCTGACAGTGTGCTTTAAGAACTGTGGTTCTCCCAGGTGAAAAGTCGCACTGTCTACTCATGATAATGTGATGTGGTTTAAAGCAAAAAACGTCTGATTGTCTCTTTCCATGATGCATTGTGGGTCAGAATCTCAATCACAACACAATGTAACAACATTTATGTGATTATCTAACAGCTTGTGGAGACATTTCTGGCTTTCGGTTGCCTCGCTTAGCCAGACTTCTCTCCATACTCGCCCCACAGTAGGCGAAGCGCCTCCTGACAATGTAGTGACTGCTCTTGCAGAATAAATTTGAAAAGGCAACGACCAATGAGGGAGAGTTAGGAAAAAAAAACTGACTCTAGAAATGAGTTTTGGTTGCAAAGTATCGTATCTCACATGATAATTGGAGGGCAATCTAATCTGTGTCTGTTCAGTCACAAACATCCTAATTACTGTTTATAGCAGAACAGATTTTTTGGTTTTATTGCAGTCGACCTTTTCATGTACCATGTTTGTGTTTGTTTTCTCATCTCAGTCAACGTGACATTTACTGAATGTTTCAGTAGCTAATCACTTACATTAGACAAGAGATGCATACCAATGTCATCAGCTGATGCAGTCGTGGCATTATTAGATCCCCACTGTGCGTTTTCGTCCTTTAAAAAAGAAAAACATGCTGCCTCTGTGATTGATTTTATTGAGAGTTGCTGAGGAAATACGCAGACTCAGCCAGAGTACCGTCAGTTGTGAAATATGAGTCTGTGTGTGTGTGTGTGTGTGTGTGTGTGTATGTGTTTGTGTGTGAGTCGGGTTCTTCATAAAGAGATATGGGACAGTTGACAGAAGTCTCTCGGACACTTTGCAGCACTTCCTCCCCCACTTCTGCTTCACCTGCTCTGTTTATAATGAAGACAAGCATTTTCCACTATACACTCATTCTCAAATCACCACACTTTGATATTTTATGGGAGTTCTGTCTCAGAAGAGGAAGAGCTTCTATCTTCTTCTATACGTCCTCTTTAAAAAACTTTATTGCAGGCTGGAACTTGAAAACCTCCGCAGATCATCTGTCCTCCTCTGTTTGCTTCCCATTGATTGTTTACTGCTTTGAAAACGGATGTTGTTGTTTTTTTGTCAAAACTTAAATCTCCAAATGACAAACAAATGAGACCTTCATCCTCAGCATCAGTTGTCATATTTGCTATTGTTTCGCAATAAGATGTAACCCACCAGCACATTTTTGCTGTGACAAAGAGAATCTCGCCTCTTCAGCCAAAGCATTTCAAGGCGTACTTTTTATAACAGAGAATAAACACGTTGAAGTAGTTTTCTTTCGTTGGTTTTGCTCCGTCTGCCACTGCCAGAACTTTGACGGGTTTCGAATAAAAGAAACAATAGATCATATACTGCTCTCCGTCTGTGCTGCAACATTTCTGGGCAAACAACTTCCCAATTTTAACTATGTGACACTGTAAAATGCAATGGGTGTGGAAGAAATGCAGACACAGTAAATACATCCTATATAATTTAAAGGAAGCCACCTGATCATAAAGCTATTGTGGCAGAAATGACTTCTTTTTTGACAGTTAACTTCTTCTTGACAGACTAAAAGCAGTAATGACTGACAGTTGCTTTCACCTTTGGATCCGTCCATTTTTTTGCCATCTGAATTTCAACTGTTGCTCAAACAATAACACCTGAGAATGAGAAATGACATTCTCCATTTTGTACTGAATTTGTTTTAGGTAAAAAGGGGAGATGTGAGGGAGGAGGAAGAGTTTGCTGCTGGACAGCCCAAACTTTCCGCCGGACGAGTGCTCTGTGAAGCAGGACAGGTAACCTCTGATGTGCTGTTTTCAACTCACAACTTTCACGTTTTCTAAAAGACTGTCCTGGTTGTGGAGCCTGTTGTTTTTAAAGGTGGAGTCAGCAGCAACACGACGTTCAAATTAGGCCCCTCCTCCTGAGTTCAACACCACCAGAAGTATCGTAGCGTGTACTTATACTGCTTGTACCTACACAGCAAGCTACGAAGGAATATTACATTTGTTTTAACGGAGAAGTCGACAATTTAGCAAGCTAGCACAAGCTAGCTGCTGGTTTTTGTCTCCTACCTGTTGGACAGAAAGCAGGTCAACTCCACGTTGCTCTTCATCCTCAGCCTCTCCGTCAGTGCTCGAAAGCAGCTGAAAGCCAAACTGAGATTTCCTCGTGTTCTCGAAGGATCTTTATCTGCCTGTTTTGTCCTTACTCAATCATAAATAATTATAAATAAATTCAGTAAAGCGATTAAACAAACATGCAGAGCAGTTCCTCTTCACTTTGCGTAGCTCATTTTAAATGCATTTTCAGATGTCTTTCCACAGGTTTCAGTGGGATGGGCTTTCAATAACAATAAAATTTACATAACAGGAGATGAAACTTAATTTGCATGGGCGCCAAATCAACTGCATACAAAGCAGTTGTTCTGGGAATATAGAGTATTTTCTGCTGAGTCAGAGGCCCTATTTGTTTGTCTTCCCACTATTTTTTGCTTTGCTTGCTGGTGACTTTTTGGCATCAGCTATGGGTATGTATAGGCTATATCTTTATGATTTATTCAGTTTCCAAAAGAATAAAAATAAAAAACAGCATATTGATCATGGACAATAGACTATATTATTTGTCATCTGTGTTAAAATTTATAATGTTTATATTAATTTAAATAGCCTTACCTTGATTCACCTACAGTTTTGTTCGTCTTTTTTGAAATATATTAATGTGGTTAATATTGAATATTGATGAACGGGGTTTAGTTCGGTCTGTATTTGCAAGGACTTTTAATTTGAAAGCATACCGGAAGTGTTTTTCATGTCTGTAAACAAGGATAAACACTTTCATTGTAGTGCCATGCTGGTAAATATGTAAATATGACTGTATACAGGTAGTTTCTTCATCTCTTTTTGCAGAGAAACGTGCGCGTGTCGCGGTAAAAATAGGTGAGACTCCAAATCTCTAGATGACGCACAGCAGCCGCCGCCGCGCAGGACTCTCGCGTGAGTCACACTGCTCACGGCGGCAGTGTGACTGCCCTAACTTGTTTCTGTGGACGCCACAATGAAAACCAAGCCACAAGGCCACGCACACGCGCTGCTCACGCAGTATGTGTGAATCAGCCATTAGTTCAAAAACGTGCAGTACTTTCTGCAGTTAGTGCACAAAAGAACCGCACCAGAGTTCGTTTGGAAGCAAACCGAGACCACCTCTCAACCAGGTCTCGGTCTGCTTGTTTGGTCCACTTCTGCTGCACAGCAGAGTACAACTGCTGCACTCACACCTGCACAAACGAACCACACCAAATAAAGGAAACGCTCTCAAGTTCGATTCAACCGAACTCGATAAGACTGGTGTGAAAGCGGCGTTAATCTCTCCCGTTCTCCCTCAGAGTCTGATCACCGCTCACGACCAGTTCAAGGCCACCCTGCCCGAGGCCGACAAGGAGCGCATGGCCACGCTGGGCATCCACAACGAGATCCTGAAGATCGCTCAGACCTACGGCATCAAGCTGTCCGGAGTCAACCCTTACACCAACCTCTCCCCCCAGGACATCTCCACTAAGTGGGACACTGTGAGTCGAATCAAACACACCAAAGACTTCTCATATGAAGTAACTGATCTGTTATTTTTACAGTTCATCCAAAAATAAGCAGTTTGTGTCAATGTTTGCCAACAGGAAATGTCATAAACTCAAACCGTGCGCTGCTTTTGGTTAACTGGCTAATAATAAATACAGAACATACACAGCAGGTCAGGTCAGAAATAGTACAGCACAGACGTTTGAGTGACACTGAATACTGATGGTGCTCAGCAAATCGAAATAACTGCAGAGCAAAATCTGTCACGTGTCTCGCTGCAAGACGAAACTATCTGTGCTGAGAAAATAGATTTATTCGGCTGAGATGGAACAACCATAGTTGACAAACATCTCTGAATTTGTATGGATTCAATACAAGTTAATTAACTTCACTGAAAGAAATGAGCTAATCCTGATGTTTAGCTATTCAATGACTAGAAGTTGCAGCTAAAAATATCAAAGCTGTAAAAGGGTTTGAATGTTAAGATGCACAGACTGCATTTTATCCAGATGCATTTCAATACTTAAATCGGTATCAGAAGAACCCTAAAGGAAACTTTGAACAGCTGAAAGAAAAAGACTTAGATGCTGTGGTTAAGCTGCATCTGTCATGGTTGCTCATTTAAGAATCGAAGAATCAACAGATGCAAAACTAAAAATAGATTGAGCTACATACGTGCACACCTGCTGAAAAGGAGCAAATAAAAGCTGAGTCCAATAAAAATGTCCTGTTTCCTGCCTGTGTGCACCTGCAGGAGATCAGCCACGTGTCCGTGGACATCGCCGGCTCCCTGGAGGAACAGATGAACAGCCTGAAGCAGTACGAGCAGAACATCATCAACTACAAATCCAACATCGACAAGCTGGAGGGAGACCACCAGCTCAGCCAGGAGTCCCTCATCTTCGACAACAAGCACACCAACTACACCATGGAGGTACTGTGGACTTCACTGCAGCCATGACGACGGGCCGAGGCTCCACCTCGAGTCTGTGCTCAAAACATAAACTCCACCAGAGACAGTTAATAGAGAGCAAAACCTCCCACTGACTGTTCATTTCCTGTGTCACTGTCACATGGGTTTCGTCATGGCCCCACTACTTAGAAGACTAAAAGCAGTCTGAGTCCATTCATTCTTATGGGAGAAACGAACGTGATCAGAGATTATGACCAATTCTTTCGCCCCATTTTCACCCGGATACATATCAGACCCATTTTACACAAGACACATATCTTCCGAACATTCTGACACGAAAATGGCATTTTTTAGACACACATATCAGGAGAAAATTAACTCTGTTTGATACCTGTCTCTGTCTCAGCAACACATTCTCGTGAGATTTGGGAACCGGTGCTTCCTGCCTTGCTTCACAGTGGACATAAATAACATTTAAATGGTCTTATAGGTGAAACCATGAATTAAAAGTTAGGACACGTGAAAGAGGGATGGTGGTTCTTAATTGTCTCCATGGGAGATGTGATTTCACCCACTTAGGAGACGGGAAGTGTATTAACATTTCACACCATTAGCGCAGCGTTCAATGAGGGCTCGTGTGTTAATATTGACTATCTTTGGCTCCACCTGTGTTTCTCCTCCACTGCAGCACGTGCGCGTGGGCTGGGAGCAGCTGCTCACCACCATCGCCAGAACCATCAACGAGGTGGAGAACCAGATCCTGACCCGCGACGCCAAGGGCATCAGCCAGGAGCAGCTCAACGAGTTCAGGGCCTCCTTCAACCACTTCGACAGGGTGAGGCGTTCACTGACCTAGAATAGAATACTTAGAAGTGTGGACAGGATCTGAATGTTAACTGGGATTATTCTGACATGTTGCAGATTGGTTGATTTAGCTAATGTCTATAAGAAAGACACATGCAGGGTAGATTTCATATTTTTATTTATTTTAGAAACATCAAGATCAATCTGACAGAATCTTTTTTTGTCCTTTAAGATCACAAAACTTGATGTAACACTTGATGTTCAGTAAAAAACTAAAGCATAGACATTGTTTCATTTAATATCTAAAATGTTTGTTCAGATAATTTGAACAAAACTTAAAATGTTTTTCCTTTGCAGAAGAGAAACGGCATGATGGACCCAGACGATTTCCGTGCCTGCCTCATCTCCATGGGTTACGATCTGGTCAGTGCCACAATCGACACTTTCAGGAGAGAGAGACTCCAATATTGAGTTAAAATCTACATTAGCTTAGTTTTGTGTAAGGTGTCCTCTGTGTGTGCAAGAGGTCAGAGCATCACCTCGATTTACTGATTAAAGTGATGACAACTAAAGACCAGGTTGGACTGAGAAATGCTCTTTGACAGGGTGAGGTGGAGTTTGCTCGCATCATGACCCTGGTGGACCCCAACAACACGGGCGTGGTGACCTTCCAGGCCTTCATCGACTTCATGACCCGCGAGACTGCCGAGACTGACACCGCAGAACAGGTCATGGCCTCCTTCAAGATCCTGGCTTCAGACAAGGTAAGCAGAGGAGAACAACTTCCTGTTAGCTTTAATGGCAACATTTACCACTGAAACAAACTGAACCATGAGACAAGAGTTTTAGCCACGGCAGAGGTTTAAATTTTGGTCCTTTTTTGTATCTTTTATAACATTTTTACTCCCAAACAAAGTAAAACCTGTTTTCTAATTTTCCCAGCTAGACTTGATGAACATCTATTCATTTTACTGGCTGTCTGATCATCTTTTCGTAGGAAGAGAGATTTCAAACAAGAAAATTAACGGTGGACTGATTTCCATCTTAATGTGAAGCATCGAAAGTTAACAAAAAGACGAGAAATCCAAATTAGGGGCGTTTCCATCAAGTGGGTGGAGCGGATGAGCTACAGTAGTTTTGTCGGAAGATGGCGGTGTAGCGCAACGTACCGTAACATGGCTGTAATGAAATGCAGAGGAAGTAGAGGTTATAAACCTCAAACAAAACAAGTAGTCGCCCTGGCAACACACAATTTGACAATGCAGAGAGGTCTGCAGGAGTTACTTTCAATTTCTGGTGTTCTTTTTGGTCCAGATGTTGCTGGCAGCCATGTTACCAATGTGTTAAGGGGAAACTGAAAAGACGTCAGTGTAAACAGCCGTCACGTGAGTTCAGTGTCCGCTACGTCACAACTTATTCGGCAAACGTGTTTCCATCTCCCAATTTGCAGATTAACTCTTTTTCACCTAAATCAAAAACATCCTCAAGCGAACATAAAAACTTTTTTGTGAATTACAGGAATTTATTTTGTCAGGATTTGGCTTTTCAGTCACCCTTTTCTGATGCGATACTTCAAAATGAGCTTAAAAGCAGGATGTTGGAAACCCAGCTGCAGACAGCAGAGCTACGTTAGTTATCCTTCGCAGTGCAGACTTCTGGTTGTTTCCTGAACACATCCTGATTGTCACTGTTTCCAGAGTTCAGCGTTAATACTCCTGGCTGAAATAAGAGCCAACTTTCTCTTTAAAGGACCGTCCCAGTCTATTTTTGATTTCTCACCATTAGCAAAGATCGCCCCTATCTTCTACAAAATTTATTAAAGTTATACCTTGTGTTTACTTTAGTAGATGTCAGACTGCATTTTCAAACCCCATTCACTGCCATTCATGTTGAAACAGGGTATAGAAACACTATAGGACACGTGAAAGTTGCTTGGTATACGTAATTCACCCTTCTAAAGAGAACGTCTGAGCAAGGGAGAGGGGAAGTTATTACGCCTAGAAAAATAGTTCCTTACAAGTGCTGCCCTCCTAGCTTCATTATTAGCGTGAAGAAGGATTTTAACACAGACGTTCTTTATAACTAACGTTGCACATTTTTAGCTACTTTCTGTAACATTTATTGAATATAGACAAAATATAAACAACCAATATCCCATAATCTCATAGATAAAGCTATTTTGAAAAAAAATAAAAGGCCTAACACTGTAGTAACACTGGTATGGTCCTTTAAATCTGGAACAATATTAACAGGAATGCTTTCTCAGTTGCAGTTTTCGCTGGAGAATGAAACTGTTAGTTGACATTTCAAGTATACATCCTGTTGTGGAAATTGGAGTAGAAAGTGGCCTCTCAGCTTTGATTAAGCAGTCATTTAGTCACCGCTCTTTGTGCTGTGGGACATCACAAATCACACCCCGCCTCCGTCTCTCTCCTCCAGAATTACATCACAGTGGAGGAGCTGCGCAGGGAGCTGCCGCCAGAGCAGGCCGAGTACTGCATCAGCCGCATGACCAGGTACATCGGAGCCGACAGCCCCGCCGGCGCCCTGGACTACATCTCCTTCTCCAGCGCCCTCTATGGAGAGAGCGACTTATAAACCGCTTCTCCTTCCCTCCTCCTCCCATCCCTCCTTCCCACTGTTTCTCCTCTGTGGAGAGAGCGATTTAAACCCCTTCCACTGTCCTGTATTCTTTGTTCTTATCATTTTTTCCTCTTTCAAATCTTAACTTTCTTCCCCTTCTCCCCACCTCCTCTCCTAAAAAAAACCCAAAAAAAACAGCACTGCCTAGGGAGGGTGAGGGTAGAAGACTTTGCTCAAATCGTAGTCGCTTTGTTTGGACTGGTCCCTCATTTCTGTCAGAGTGCCTTTAAAAACCAGGAGTGTGCCAGGTATTGCACTAAAGTTATGTAAGCAGCATACATATTAACATACCTGCCTTTAGGAGACATTAAACGGGATTAATGAGGGAGAGAAAAAATGTGGAGTTGTTTTGAGCAAAGCCTCCTGCTCTCCCCGCTCTCTCAGGTGACATCTTTTTTGTAGAAGGGTAATTAAAGAAGAAAACGTGATAAAAATGCTGGTTGGTCAGTTGGCTTGGTTGGTTCTGTATTTGTGCAGATGCATGCTATGTTAAATTTTAGAAAATGCTGTCATGGTGAGTCTCTGACTCGTCCTTAATCACACAGAAACACAAATGGTATCATGAGGAGCCTGTCAGCAGTCAGTCGGGTGCTATGAATTAAAAAAAGCCGGCCTCACTCTGTTAAAACTAAAACCACGGCACTGTGAAACCTGAATGTTTGCAAAGACACAATGTGAACATCTGAACATCTTAAGCTCAGGAAGAAACGGAGGGCGAATGGGAGCACTGAAGCGTTGATGCACTGAATATTAAGATGAAGACAAACAGGCAGAGAGAGCCACTCAGAGCAAAGCACTGTGGGTAATATAGACAAAGACAAGGGCCATGGCTGGACTTTAGAACGAAGACAGAGAGACGAACTGTTATGGCTGGAGAGAATGATCCCACACACCTCTCTCCTAAATTTACCATGGAAACACACAGAGTTGATTTTGTCTCCGGGGAGGGACGCAGACAGAGAGGTGTCGAGCAGCGAGAGACAACAGGGCATCAGGAAAGTTGTGGACAAAAAAAAAAAAAGAATCGATACTGTACGTGGGACCATAGCAGGCCAACGTCAGCGAGGAATCATAAAGAGGGTTTTCAGGCGCATTGACAGGTCGGCCATGATAATCAGTGCGAGTTGACTCCTCCCTGTGCATGATGATGATATTTAAATTTCATCTGTGCTACGTTCTCCTCCTCCATTCATTCTGTCCATCATCAGATGCCACAAAAACTCACTTTCACCCAGTTAAATTTTAAAAAACACAACTTGGAATAAAAAAAGGAAATTATATTACTAAACAGCAGTTGTTTGTGTTTTTTGTGTTGAAAATTAACTGCAATTCTTTTCTAGTAGTAATAATTGTGCTACGGATTAATGTACTTGTGTTTACTGCTGTTTCCATCCATTTTTCTTCTTGCATGCACCCACAACCAAACGCCTTCATACCAACATTTCACATAAAATAAAAATTATATTTGGTTCACTGCAGGTTTTCATAAGTTTAAAGGGATAGTTCGGCTCTTTTGATGTGGGGTTGTATGAGGCACTTACGCCTGGTCAGTGAAACTGTATACTACACGAGCAGTACGTACTGATTTGGCCATAA
>JAQFJA010000016.1:13816482-13837727 GCA_029874485.1 Naso brachycentron
AAATGATGTTATAGCAGACAATAAATAAACAGGTTGTTCACTAAACAGGATGTACATGAAGGTGACCTCTTGCTCTTGTTCATACTCTTTGTTTTCTACGACAGACAACCCATTGAGATAGTGTGAAAGAGGGCCCACTGTACCACTGACCTGTTTCAAGCATCATTTAAGTTGTTGCAATTTTTAACAAATTTTCATATTTTATCCCAAAGAAAAAGCACTTTAATTCATCTGATTCTCCAGAAATAAATTATCAGTTGGAAATTTGTGATGAAAATATTGTATTTTATTTTTTTGCAACAACAAATTAAATGTGTTTTAGGTCCTGCATTGCAAGTCCAAGTACTAAATACTTATCTCAGCTTATTTTAGAAAAATGACTTAAGCTATTAGTTTTATATATTTCAATCCTACCCTCATTAGTGTTAAGTATAATGAAGCAAACTCCGCTACAAACACACACATATCCCACATTTCAAAAACCAGACTGAGCTACAAATCAGGAGTATTTTTATTTTAAAAAACAAATGAAACAAGAAACACTTCCACTTTTCATCCCACATCTGTTTGATTGACAAACGTAATCATGAAAAAGCAGTACTACAAAACATGTCAAATTAAGAAAAACAAAAAAACAGAACTAGAATACAATATAACAAGTACTATCTGATATGTACAAGCGTTATAGTTTATTATAGTTATTGTTATAGGCAAAAGGCAAAGAAGCTGAAGACTGCTGCTGAAGAAACGATGGCATGTGCAAAATACTCCCCACGGGTCCACAAGCTTAGGACGCTCTGCTGAGCAAGAGCTCATCAGGCAGAAATCTGCTGCGTTTTAGGCAAATCCTGATCCCATGAGGACAGACAGCATATGTACAAGCTGTGAGGGAATGGAGACAGTATCGTTTACGATGACTTTTAGAAAGCTAAGCTTGTGGAAGCCTGGTGAAGAAGACTCTCTCATCGTCAGAGGGACGTATATCTGAGGACGGTGGAGAGAAAAAGACACTGCTGATCACTGACGGAGATTATTAATGGACCAAACAGCTCCTAATCTCTAACCACGACTAGTCAAGGACAGAGGAACCATCGTTACACTGTCACAAACACACACACAGGTAAAGAGGTACAGGTAGAAACACACAGGAACAAGTTCAGGACTGACATAGAATTAGAAGAATTAGAGGAGAGATGTTGAAAAGCTGACAAAGACAAGAAAAGCTGCAGTAAAAAAAAGCATTCAGTTCCTCCAAACATTGAAATGATGACTACAGAACAAGGATCACTTTGTTGTCAATGTGTTTTCAGTGTATCAGCAACGCGAAAAAACCCACAAATCTATCTGAATGTAATCACAACTTCTTCACATTGTAGTTTTGGCAGTGATTTCGTTTTTTTTTTTTACGCCTCTCTATCAGTAGCATTTTTACAAGTTCAGTTCAATCACGGAGCCGCAGGGTCAGCTGACCTTTGACCTCCCTGTGGAGGCCGCAAACAAAAGAGGCGTTGATGCCCTACAGCTTTGTACAATTTAGAAAAAGTAGTTTAGATTCATGTTTGCCACAATGAGCCCAACAACACTACAAGGCAAAGAGCGTTTTTAAGTAAGCAGACTCTCACTGACCCCCCCCCCTCCCCTGTTACAGTTTAAGTAAAAATCAGATGCATTTCATTCCAAAACATTAGAAACAGTAACTTTAGGAGAAAAATGTCTTTTTGAAATAAATTTTTCTCATTTAAAAATGCAGCACCCTTTCAAAATAAAGCATACTTTGAGCTTTCTCAGTTGTCACTTCTGACTTTACCGGAGGTTCACATTACATAAACACACTAAACGGATGAGCTAGAAGCTACTATAATGCATTAAAATAAAAGCTGGGTTGCCACTTTCAGGTTAAGGATCCCTTTGGTTAATCTACTGTATTTCCTGCATCAATGTTTCTTAAAATTACAATATAGATCTTCTTCCTAATCTGTTTGATTTAAGGCTCACAATCGCAGCCTTACTGACTAAATGCAAGCAGAAAAACCTCTTCATAATAATCTTTGAAGATTTACACTTAAAGCTGCATTAATTTTAATGTTTCTGGCCACTTGGGGGCAGCAGAAACAAGGTGTGAACATGACATCGACATATTATCATTTTTTAAAATTATTAGTGAACAATAAAACAAAAAGTTGCTATTCACACATCCAAGGCTGAGAGTAACATTATCATTCACTTGGAGTTGTGTTTCTGTCCTCATTAAGAATTTGATTTTAACATTCACTGTCATTTTTGCTCAGGTGAGTCTCCATACACTCCAACGTGACATGTCTTTCTCTTCTGCATCTAAACTCTCCACTGTGTTCACTAGCTAGTCACTAACCTTTTTTGTATGGTGAGGTTTTAAGAGCTCTTTAGACAAAATGGACTGGAAAGAGGCTGATGACTAAGAGTGAACCAAGTTAAAGCTGCAGGTCCTTAAAGGAGAAGTTCGGTTTTTTGGACATTAAGCCTTGTAATAAGAATATTTACGATCAAATACAATGTTCTACAGCATTTTCATGACAAGCGGTGCAGTCCTAAGAGCTGCAGCTAGTTGCTGATGTCACCTAAAAATAGCTGAAAACAACGGAGGAGCATGTGCACTCAACTAATCCGGCGAGTTTCACATCTTCTAAAATGAGAGTTATTGTCTTTATCGACAGATTGTCTGAGTGGACATGCTCCTCTATTGCTTCTAGCTGTTTTCAGCCAGCATTGACGTCAGCAGCAAGTCCAAGCACGCTGTAGAACATCGTATATGATAACAAAAAAAAAATTAAAAATCCTTATTATAAGGCTTAATGTGCCAAAATTCTCCTTTAAACCAAAACAAGAAGCCAAAAGAGACTAAATTGCTCTGCAGAGCTGAAGAGATTTGTCACTTTGAGTGAATTATTTCACATTACATGAAGTATTTTGACCCATTTTTAATATAAAAAATACCTATAAGTGCAGCTTTAAAAACAAGCTGAGGATATATTGTGGATTGTCCAAAGGGAAATTTAACCTCACAGCCTGGCAACCCATTCAATCTTTCCATTTGTGCATAATAGCAGAACCTTAATGTATTCTTAGATGATTTATTCATGCAAAGTGGTAAATTATATAAAAAGTATGGGTTATTTTAAAGTGGTACTGATGTAACTGTGCTTTTTTCCTTAGCAAAGGTCTTAAGATTTATTTTGCTTTCAGAAAAACAAATTGTGTTTTTTTTTTTAATGTCAAAAAACATTTTTAAGAGCGAGGCTCAGTATTTTGGAATGAAATGAATTTGTAACCTCCACATTAAACTACAGTACATCAACACTCACTGTTATTCATTAATAATTAAACCTGTCAGTCAGTCTCTGTCAAGCCCTTAACTGTCTGTGAGCAACACAAGTGAGGAAAAACTACAGATTTCTGGAGGCGGGGCTTCCAAACGGCCCGACAGCTGTTTGTGTTTTTGTTGTTTCCACAAAGATTTTGGATAAAAAGCATCAAAACTTGCTTGCTGTCCGCCGACTGTTCGCATGAACTTTAAAATGACTGCATTGGACTGATCGAATTTCTAAAATGCGACGTCTGCTTTAAGCCAAAAAACGCCACAATTTTATCATAGTGACACAAAAATTTGCCCTGAAGATCAAAGACAGCACGCGGTAACTAAATTCTTTACATTCAAATAGTTTAAAGTACCGTGTGGTAGTTCAGACGAGCTGTTAACCAAACAAATCGAGCTCTGAAACCTTTTGTCGTCCTTTGTGTCACAGGTGCTGTCCAACAGAGAAACGAGCCGAGACGAGCTGCTGACATTACAACTC
Source organism: Naso brachycentron (assembly GCA_029874485.1). NCBI lineage: Eukaryota > Metazoa > Chordata > Actinopteri > Acanthuriformes > Acanthuridae > Naso > Naso brachycentron. The sequence continues at coordinate 13,820,316 of JAQFJA010000016.1, forward strand.
TAACACTGAAACATCAAGACTTCCTAATCTATTGTCAAAGAGAAACAGCTTTTAAATCGAGACGCTGGCGTTAACACTAATAAAAAAACTATTTCGCTAATACTTCACTGGAGATGGAGAGCGTTACGATGTAGGCGACACAAGGCAGAGCTACACGGCTTCACGTTTTTTAAAAAAATGCTTTTAGTTGTTGCAGATACATTCGAGGATTTGCTCACAATCAAATCTTTCCGATACGAGTGAATTTAAGAGGTCTTGTTTCTGTTTTTGAAAAAATCTGCGTTCGCCTTGTGCCGAGCTACAAAGTAAACAAGACCACTGCTGCAGCTTTCGCAGCCCAAATCTGATCGATGATGACTTTGATAATGACCATATCATCAACACACACGCACACACACTCTGCATGCCCTCTGCCACATGGTAGAAAAAGTCTTCCTCCTTTTGTAATTTTTTTTTTTTACCATATTACATTTATTTTACGACACACGCACATGTTACCAGTTACTGAACACTCACAAATCACCTCACGACATCCTACAGAGAGCATGAAGCAGACCTGCGCCAAAGTAACTCAAATCACCAAAAATACGTCTTTTTTTCCCCCCAATAAAATCAGCCCATTTAAGAGAAGTGTGAACTCCTAAAAATAGATTTTTGACCAGGTCTGCTGTTTTTTTATGTAAGTGGGGGAAAGAACATTGTGCTTATTGCAGGTGTTTAACTCCTTTTTGCGGCATAGATCCTCACAGGAAAGCTGAGTTTACGCAGATAAACAGCTTTTCCCATCATATTCCCATCTATGCGGATGAGTTTTGGAACGTCTTATTACGCATTTTGTTGTTTGGCTCTGCTGTTAAGAGTTTTTTTATCTATTTCTCACCAGCTATTCTCTCCAAACAGCCAGATGTGTGTTCATAAGTGCATAGCGAATGAGAAAAACTGCACGTTACAGTAGCCCCTGAAATCCTGGAACTCCTCACAAAACAAACACTATGCATCTCAAAACAACTTTAAAGGGGAGTTTTTTTCTATTTTTCACTAGAGCACAATTTAAAAAAAAGACACTTCCCATTTATATATGTATCTGATTTGTCCTTTTTTTCTATTTTTTGAAAGGAAATGTTTGCCATTAGACATCCACATGACTTATTTTGGTACAGAAAGAATTTTTAAATTGTATGGAAGCCCTTGAAATAAAAAACAAAAACAAAGAGTGAACCTGTTTTGAAGGGCGTCTAAGACTCATCACATGCAAAACTTTTATTTGACTGAAGTTTGTGAGCAGAGGAAACTTTTTGTGTGTGTTTTCACTGGCTCATGCAAACACTGAAGCCCTGTTGCATTGCTTCTTTTCACGTTGAGTTACTGTTTGCGGCACATGAGTGGTGTTGTCGGTTAGTTCGGAGCATGCTCGTGTGGATCGGGTCTCGAGGTGAGTGGGACTGTGAAGGGACTGAAAGTTGAGAATCAGAATTTAAGGGCTTGAAATCTGTGAGTTGTTGCATGCTGTTGCATTCCGTAGAACGGAAACATAAATGGCAGTTAGCTATTAAACTTGTGCTGTAAGCCCCTTGTAAACACACACACTCACACACACACACACACACACACATACTGTACATTCACGTGTGCATGCACACTCGCCACACACAAACAAACAAACATCAAAAGGGGCGTTAAAGTGACTAGTAACAGCGCTGCACCCCAACACCTCCTCCTCCTCCCTCCCAAAAAGAAACACGACGACTGCAGCCAGAATGAAACCGAAGAATGAAAAGTCCAGCTGCTCGCCGTCTCCTCTCCACTCTGCAGCTGCTGAGGGGGCGGGGTCTTTGCGCAAAAAGATGGGACAGGATCGAGGGAAGTCGAAGGTCAAGTCGGGGTCGCAGTAGTAGGCGGACGCTGGCCCCTACGAAGGGGGCTTGCTGTAGCTGAAAAGTCCGGCAGGTAGGTATTTGACGTGAGTGGGCCACTGGGCAGCAAGCTGAAAGAACTTAACATCGTTCCACTCCACGCCGTCGATGGACACTGGAGGGAAACAGAGGCGAGACACAAAAACTCCGCTGAATAACTGGATGATCAAAAGATAAAGAATTTGAACAAACGCATAAAAGAAACAGGAAAAGAACGGTCCTGATCTGTCAGGTTAACCTTTCAGGATGGTCTGCTGCTGCTTGGCGGAGCAGATGAGGCGGCTGATGCCTTCAATGACCTGGCTCTTTGAGTCGACGTCCTTCTCCTTCGGTTTCTTTCCCAGGAAGATGGTGGGAACTGAAATAAACAGGGATATTTAACAGGGTTTTTATGCACATATGCATACACATTATACACATACACTCAAGTACTTTTGTTTAAAATTCTACTTGAAAACTCCTGAAATTTTCTTATTAATTTCCTTACTTTAGTATAGGAATCTACTTACAGCTGCAGTTGGTAACTTTTGGGTAAACATCAATAACTTTTTTGTGGCTTATTTGGAAAAACTGTAATATTACTCCTAGACAGCTTTTGGTGGTCTGAGAGAATCGGCAAGATCTCTGTGTTTTCCCATCATGCCTCTGTATTCAGGATAGGTAAAAATCCTATCGCTCCCATTCTATTTGTCCAGTAAGAGATGCTCTCTGTCCTGATTGGCCAATCTACGCTGCACTTGTTAGCAACAGGTGACGTCGGTGCGGGCTGATTAGCTGCTCATGCCTTACACTCTGACTCGCCTCTGCCAACAACAGAGTGTCTGCAAGCGACACCGTCAGTCGGCTCGAGGTGAGACGGTCCAGTTTACTCCGCTGCAACTTTCTCTGCAACCGTTTGGTCTCAGGTCAAACTGGACTTAAAAGAGAGAGCAACGACAAATGAAACAAAACGCGAGCCACCGCAAAAAACAGCGAGGGAAGGCTGCAGCAGAGTTGCTTCCCAATAAGTCTCATGCTACAGCTAACATTAGCTTGTTAGCTCGTCAGCAAAAGTTACCAACTGTAACTTTAAATTTCTATATTCAGACAGTGATGGCTTTGATTTGACTGCAGCTACAAACAGACTGTGAAACTGCATACAAACTTACAACTGATGGTTCATTGTTCACCTGAATATTTTTTGTATGGTGGGAAATGATGGTGGTAAACTTGCAAAGGAATGGAAGCTGGGGTAGGCCAATGTCTGAAAATAAAGCTAGCTGTAGCATGAGACCCCTAAGGAAGCAGCTCCGCTGCCCCTCCCCTCCCTATTTTTGCTCTGTAGCTCCACATCATCCTTTAACTGGCTCCCATTTTATTTCGTTATACAGAGACAAAGAGAGGTGCAGAAGTCTTGTGTTCTTTCAGACCACCTGTGTTACAATAGGCTGAAAGGTTACTATGGAATTTTTACACCAAGAATAAACTGCCTACCCCAGCTTTAAAAGACATCAACAACATCCCAGAAACAAAAATACTAAGAATCCCTGTAATGTCTCCCTTCTGTTAACCCTCTCTCACCTTTCTTGTTCTTCTCCTTGGTGACCACGGTCATGGCCATGGTGCTGACCTGGGCCTGCGGGTCGCTGCTGCCCCCGCCTGGTAGCCTGCTGACCTGCAGCGAGCGGAAGGCGCTCTTCAGCGTGTTCTTGCAGCCCGTGTCGCGTCGCTCACCCTCGCGACGCTTCTCGGCCAAAGAAGCCAGCCAGTAATCCACCTGCAGGCCGATGGCATCCACGCTGTGAGACATACTGGGACTCCTGTGGACAGGAAGAGTTTGTTGACACAATCAAAACAAAAGCACGAGTGTTGCTCTGAGAAGCAATCCTCTTTAACTTCTACTTGTCCAGGGAATTTCTTCTTCAGCTGCCGCAGAACCTGATTTGCCACATTTCATTTAAATTCTAAACTAGTCCAATAAAGATGGACTTCACTGCTGAATTTTGTACTTTACTCTGAAAAGTTGCACCAAATGTATTCTGCAGAGGGTCAAAGATATGGATCAGAGCAGAACTGCAGTCTGTCTGGCTCTACAGGGACAGAATGCACCAAAAATCAACTGAATCAAACATAAAAACAGAGTTCTTCACTTCTTTGGAAACAGTTCTCAATCAAGTTAAACTGCCCAGAGTAGAACATACAGCTAATTCACATTTCAGTAGTTTGTGTTGACAAATACAGAACGTACAGTAGAGTAAGGTCATCTAGAGAGTAAATGTATATTTACCTCAGATCTGTGTATCTGTACAGTTTAAATTACTGCAATTTGTGAGATGTTTCTGAATTTTTTACTGCATGGCAGCTTTCATCTGTTTTAAAGTCACAAGTTTTCGTGCAAAACATGCAAAATGAAGTATAAACTGAAAAAAAAAAAAAATCACATATAATTGATTGTTTTTCCTCCTTTGGAAGGAAATACAGAGGGAATAAAGAAAGAAGAGAGACAAGGGAGTGAAGAAGAATGATACTGCATGTGAGTCTCACCCTTGTACAGTCAGAACGCTGCCCATCGAGGGGGAGGAGGGGGGCGTGGCCGCCTCTTTAATCATCCCTGTGGGTGAGCCATGGGAGGGGGGAGACGTGGAGGGGACGGCCAAGCTCACTGCCACGCCCTCTTCTGTATCTCCTTGATGACCACAAGACAAAATGATCCCATTATTGAAGGTCAGACCAAACGAATTCATCTCTTATTTTCTGCGCTCAGCATGTGACTCGTGTTCAAGCTATTTCCTCACCTGGTGGAGACTGCCCAGACTCGATGAGACCAACCTTCACTACCTGAAAAACAGAAAGGGATGTCAGCAACGTACCTCAAAATTTTACTTACAAATAATATCTGGCAACCTCCTGCAAAATGTACAAACATGCTCAATCTTACCCCGATGAAAGGAATAAACTTCTGGTAGGAGTCTTCATCTCGCCTGGAATTGGAGAGAAAGAACAGAGAATATTAAAGCCAAAGTAAGTCCACTTCATGAGACGATTTCTGTCTCGTGTTTGCGTCTGCACTCACGTCCTGTGTTTGCAGGTGAGCATGGCCTCAGCAATGGGCAGCTGGTGCGTGATAGTGGCTCCGCTGATGTACTGCACGATTCTTCCTGCAACATCCAGCTGATCTGCAGGAGGCAGAAAAACACACAGTTTACTCATCGATAGGAGCTAATTTGAGACCGTTCATTCTCAGCACGGCAGGTGCCGTACCTGTCTGCGGCGGCTCGGAGCGGCTGAACACGTCTCTCCATGCACCGTCCAGGAAGGAGGAGCTGTAGCGGTTGTCAAGGGCGCCGAGGTGCTTGGCAACGGGATGGGAGCCTGATGGAGATAAATTTGGATTAGAAGTGCATCAACAAAAACAAATAGCGAGCACGTATTAATCAAGCATGAAGGAAAGTCAGCTTTTTATTAGCTGTAATTGTAGCACTGCCATGGAAACACAAGCAGACTCCCTTACCCAGAGGCACAACCAGGAAGCGCATGTGATTGAGCCAATCAGAGGTTTTGTTAGCGAGCTGAGTGACGAAAAACTGCAGGATGGCTCCAAGGTAACTCTGGCCACCCACTGCTGCCACCTTCACTGCTCTGGGCATGGATGAGTTACAGTTACAGCTACAGGGACAGAGAGAGAGAGAGAGTTGTTATCACTCTGCGTGTGTGTGTGTGGAGGTGGATCCACTGGAACTTCTTTGCAATGTGTCATCTGTCAAAGACTTAAAAAAAAACCAAAACACCTCCAGTAAACAGAGGAAGAAAACAAGTCAGGTAGCAAACTGACCTCAACAAATCCCTCAGCAAGAAAATTTAACTGGTCGGAAGTCTAAAAAAAAAAAAAAATCTAAAAAAAAAAAACCCCTCAAAACACAGATACAAGGTCTCTGTATGAAATTATTAAAAAGCGACGGGGTTATGTCTGTGTAACCACTGTCAGAGACAGATATATTTACTTCAGGTCAGAAATGTTGAAAAACATCCAATGTGACGTCTTCAAATTTTCTTCTTATCTAAATAAATGTCCAAAACCATAAGATATTGCATTTACAGTCTTAGAAAACAGTGAAAACAGGCTTATCGATACATTTGTGAAAACATTTTTCCTTTACAAATGACTTATAATGTATTAGTTTTCTGTCAAATGATTCGTCCTTTTATGAACTAACTGTTAAAGCCCAAAAATTAGATATAAATACAATCAATATTAGGTCAGGGTAGGGTTGCAGTTTGGTGGGTTGAGGATCTCATCGCTGCTTTTTGCAGATGATGTAGTCCTGATGACATCATCAGTCTGTGTTCTTCAGCACTCACTGGATCAGTTGGCGGCTGAGTGAGAAGCGGCTGGGATGAGGATCAGCACCTCAAAATCTGAGGCCACGGTTCTCAACAGGAAACCAGTGGACTGTCTACTTCGAGTAGGGACCCCAAGTGAAGGAGTTCAAGTAACTTGGGGGCTTGTTCGCGATTGAGGGGACTATGGAGCAGGCAACGGGCCTGATGGCGGACAGCAGTTTTGCGTTCGCTTTACCACACCACTGTGACAAAAAGGGAGCTGAGTCGAAATGCAAAGCTCTTGATCTACCCGTCAGTCTTTGTTCCCTCCTTCACCTATGGTCATGAAGGACGGGTCTTGACTGAAAGAATGAGATCGAGGACACAAGCGGCTGAAATGGGTTTCCTCAGGTAGGTGGCTGGCATCTCCCTTAGGGATAAAATGAGCAGTTCAGTTATCCTTGAGGAACTTGGAGGACAGCCGCTGCTCCTTTGCCTTGTAAGGGGCCAGTTGAGGAGGTTCGGGCATTTAATAAGAATGCCTTCAGGTCGCCTCCCTGTGGAGGTGTTCCAGGCACACCCAGCTGAGAGGAGGCCCCGGGGCAGACCCAGATCCATGTGGAGAGATCGGATCTCTGCACTGGCCTGGGAACGCCTCGGGATCCCCCAGTGAGAGCTGGTTGATGTGGCCAGGGTAAGGGACGTCTGGGGCCCCTGCTCAAACTGCTGCCTCCGCACCTCGACCACGAATAAGAGGTTGACAATGGATGGATGGATGGATGGATAATCAAAGTTTAAGGTTTTATGACCTCGACCTTGATGAAAAATATACTTTTCTGTCTAAAACCAACTCACCTCTGACACCAGTGTCTTTGTACCAAATTGAAGGAACGCTAGATGAATAATAATCCTGTATTTCTACCCAGCTTGTATCTCAACCACCACTGCTTTTCCTTTTTTATCCCCCATTTTTCTTTCTATGATTTGCCCATGAAAGAAAACTTGCACTGAAAAACTGTGCTACAGAGAGGGAGGAAAGAGAAAAAGATAAGGGAGAGACAGAAAGTATTGTTTTGACACGAATACAGGTAACAGATGTGGAGTCGTGAGGGCACAGACGAGGAGGAGGGAGCTCAAACGCAGACATTAAAACAGAAAAATGAGGCTTAGAGCAGGAAAAAGACGAAGAAGATGAGTCATCCTGCGAACCGAGGGATGCTTTATCTCTGAAGGCATGTGTCTGTGTGTGTGCATGTGTGAAAGATACTCACAATTTCTGGATGCGAGTGAGCACAGCGGACAGCACCGCCTGGATTTCGGCCGCCGAACACGTGCAAACCACCGGGTGTCTATGCACCTGCAGCTGCTCTGCGACGTACTGCAAACAGGCAAAGAGGATGATTTTTGATGGAAAACACACATGCACCCACATGCAAAAACACACACACACACACATTCAGTCTCACCTGCCCCTGCCAGTCCGTGCCGTTTACCAGGATGAGGCTCTCGGGCAGCGCAGAGTCCGACAACAAAATTTGGTTCAGCTGGTCGTACACCACCTTCCTCAGGAGCTACACACACACACACACACACACACACACACACGCTGAGTGCTTAAACCCCACAGCAATACATTTACCATTTACTCTGCAGATGACTCATCAGCGCATACATTATTCATCTGTGAGCTCGGGGCGAGTCATACAGCAGATTATCAGGATGCATTCTTTACTTTGTGAGAACATGAGAGAGAAGCGGGTGGAGGGGCACACAGAACAAAGGCAGCAACAGTCTGAATCCCTCTGTGGGAATTGGGATACCCAGCGTGATGTTTCTTCCCTACTCTGGGTTGAAATGATGCTGAAGCTCACAGTAAGGTCTCGGGAAGTCTCTTCTTTAAGGTGCTAGCTTACCGGCGTGCTGTGTCCCAGCTCCGGCGATCTCTCCGAGTCGGAGCTGTTGGTGCGTTCGCTCAGAGGTTTGGACAGCTGCCGCTCCTTCATCGGAGTGCTGATGCGCTTCTGACGGGGCGTGTGACTGCCGTCCAATCTGGGGGGGGGGGTGTCATAGTTGATAAAACAAGCTTTAAATGCAGGGAACAGACTACATTTTGTCTTCTATGGGGTTTAATTTATATTGTAGAAAAAAGGTAGGAATAGAGGCGTTTTGTAACTTCATCTTGCACCCTTTCAAACATGGTTACATATGTTACACTTTTCAATTTATTTCCTGTCTACATATTTTATGTATATTTTTAATGTTTATTTCTTTTGGTTGTTTCTTATCGTAACCTGCTCAAATGAAAAAAAGTTACAAAAAAATAAAATAAAATTACAACACTTCTTCTTTCTGAAAAATAAAAAAGCTGATTTTCTTCTGCAACTTTTATAGTGTTTCTATTTTAATAAAAGAAAGAGCTGACTGGTTGCTTTTTATAATCTAATACAAATCAAATATATTTTTTCTCATAACTTCATGTAAGGAGAGCTTTTTTTTTAACTGTGCTGTGCTTGTCATCTCATGTCATGTTACTTAACTATGATTTTTTTTAAATTCCTAACTAGCCTTTCATATTTTTATCAGGGTCAAACAGATGAGACATCACCCGTGTAACCTTTTTGTTACTTTTTGTTTTTAAAGCCATGATGAAGATAACCATTGATCGAAAATGTTTTCAAACATCAATAATTAATTTTTTTTTATTACTGTTTCCGCATTTGTTACTTTTTTCATATTCAGAGTGGATTGCCTTCTTGTTTAAAGTACTTTCATTTTTCTATGCAAGCTCGGCTCTTAATACATTCATCACTTGCAAAGCGATGCCTTTAATTTATATTCAAAATTTTGGCCTGAACAGACAAAAGAGCATCAGTGATCTCAGTTTAAAATCCCCCCAAACATTTATTCATTGATCAAAACCACATGCATTAAACAGAACATTCAAGCAAAATGATTTTTCCCACAGTTTGCTCTTCCTAGTGTGTGCGTGTGTGTGTGTTTGTGTGTGTGTGTTTGTAATTTTGAGTAATTGGTTACCTCGGTGAAGGCATCGCCTGCGTGTCACTCTTGCTGCTCTTCAGGGGCGTACGGGGTTTCTCTGCCACTGACACTGTGATGCAGGGGCCGACCTCAGCAAACAGCTCCTGATCTGTGAGCTCCTACACACACACACACACACACACACACACACACACACACACACACACACACACTGTCAGTGTCAGATGAAGGAGTTACTGGCAGTCTTACAGCCATCATCTCTGACACTCCATCACTTTGTTTCTCGCTTTCTTCCCCGTCTCTCTCAATCTGTCTCACTTACAGCGCAGATGGCAACAAATCCCCCTCTGAGTGAGATTAACAAAGATCATTATTTCTCCTTCCTTCACACACACACACACACACACACACACACACACACACTATGAGAGCCGTACCAGTGTGTCCGTCTCAGACAACGCCTCCTCCAGGTTGCGGCTGCGGGAAGGTTTCAGCTTCTCCAGGGGAGGCTGCTCCCCCTGCTGGAAAGACAAGGGAGCTGCAATTAGTACTCAGGCTTAATTAGACTCAAAATTTAGGGAATAAAAAGAACAACAGGAAGAATAAACATCATAACAATCTAACAAAACATGTTAGTTTTTTCTGGTATTTTACAAACATGCAGAGTTTTCACTAATAAGCTGAAAGAAAAGCAGATTTTTCCTCTTAAAACTCCTTTTAGGAGCTGTGTCACAACACTAAGAGGCTTCCTTCAGTCTTACTGTGAAAGCAGAACTGGCAGCAGAGAAACATCCACTGAAATTCGGCCCGGGGAGATTAAACACACTTTTTATTGAGCAGCTGGCGACAGTCAAAGAGCTATTGGATTTCTGCTCCATTAAAGAAACATTTTTGAAATTTTATATTCGCACACTTCTGCTCCCGCTGGGCGATTTTCATGGGCATCAGCTTCTGGGTATTTAACACATCAATGCAGAGTGCTTCGTTTTTATGGAGCGTTCTTGCACTTTTTAATGACCCTGTGTGCTGTCTGGTGCTATTTTTCAGTGCAGGCTGATTATTTTATTATGCTGCCATGTTTGAACTGTGACTGAGGTTTGTCTCATTTGAATAAAGTTGTTATGACAACATTACAATAACTGTGACGGATTTATGAAGTGAAGGACGAGGAGAGAAATTACAGCAACGACTTCAAAGCAAAGATGCATGAAATGTTTTCATTTTAATTTTAAAAAAAAGTAAGAACTTTTTGTTTGGAACTTCAGTGAAAAAACAATAAAAATGCAATTAATTATTAACAAAGCTGAGGAAAGTGTCTTTGATCATTACAAAAGAAAACTGGAGGCAAACAAGAAAAAGCTTTGTTTCTGTTAAATGGATTTAAGCTCCTTATTCTAAGATAATATTTTGATTTATGATATCTTAAAATAAATCTATTTGATCTCATCAGAAGTTGTTTGATTAACCAATTAATGATTCTCAGACACCGTCAGTCGACTCGAGCTCAAGCTAAGACGGACCAGTTAACTCTGCTGCAACTTTCCCTGCAACTGTTTGGTCTCCGTTCAAACTTGACTTAAAAGGTCTGACTTAATGGCTGTGTCCAATGTCTGAAATCAATATAATAAAGCCATGAAAACGTCCCCTTAGCTTGACATGCAAGGTTCCTGCAGGAGGAAGAGCCCCTGTCAGTCAAATATTGTCCACCACCTAGTGGCACGCCCATCAAGCATCCGATGCTGGGAAGCGGCACATTCCCACATGTGAAAAAAACGCCACTGTGACTCTTCACCATGACGAGTCTTATGCTACAGCTAGCTTGACTTCCAGACATGCCTACCCCAGCTTTAAGTGAGCAAGATTTTTCTTTTTTTTCCTTTTTTAAATAGTCGCAGGTGTGCATTGCACCTGCATCACATTTCTTTTGCACACATTTTAAATGAGGAATGGAGCCAGACGCCCCTTTGGGGACAGTAAAGTTTTACTGCACTCAGCTTCCTGTGAATTGGAGGAAAAATGATTCAGGTCTGGGTTTTTTTCCCAAGCGCCACACAAACCCCTCGCGGCTCACATAAGTGAAATTCCTGCTGATGTAATGGCTGCGGGTGAGCAACTTACCGGACTGAAGGTGTCTCGACCCAAACTGCCTTTGCTGTTCAAGCTGCCGATCTCTGTCTGCGAGCTGGACTGGGACATTCCCTCGAAGAACGGCCTGAACAAACAGAGACAGAAACAAGGAAACATTTAAACACTTCCACATTACACATTTTGATTTACTGCAGGAAAAAACACAAGTGAGACAACACGCAGGACACCAGGATCCTTTAGTTAGAGCAGCTACATGGGATTGTTTGACTTAAAACAAAACCTGTCAGTTTTATTACTTGTACACCTGAGCTTTTCCCACAGTGACATGTCAAAATCATCAGCTTCAGTGAAAAACGTCCATTACCTTTTACTACTAGCCTCTCCAAAAAGAAACAAAAACCTAATAGAAACTTTAAACTGGTTATAAAACAGTCTTAATTTACCGACATCGACAAATAAAACCATTGGTGAGGACACTGGAGATTATCATCCTGTCTTTTACAATGCCTTTGCCCGGTCTGCTCAGTCAGTGGAAACGCTATGAAATGCTATGAAACGCTTTAAAGCACACAGAAGAGACGTTTGGTTGTTTACAAGCAGAAGCAGAGGGATACTTTTCTTTGTATATTTTCAATATTTTGTGTTATTGACAAACTGGTATGGTGCAGGTAAGTGTCGTGCTTCTTCCAATCTTCAAAAACATATGCTTGTGCTAGATAAGATCTTTACGACAGTAAGCAGTATTGCTTTTGGTCCACACTCGACGCCACAGTCAACACAAAATGAAAGTTCCTCGGAGGGGCTTTAACAGAACTGTCTGACAGGTTTTAAAGGTTCAGATTAGTAAAATAAAATCAGTCACAGAATTCTGTTGTGTGTGCTCTTTCATATTTTGCTGCAAATAAGATAAATAAAAACATACGGGGGCTTCAAAGCGTGGACCAAAAAAAACAGAAATTTTGTCAGAATCGCAGGAAGGACTAAAATTAAATTTAAGGAACTATATATAAATAGTTAATTTGTTTCAAATGTGTTTCTGACCTCCTCTGAACATTTTCTGACTCATGAAGCTCCTCTGACGTTTTCAGACTTTGCAAAATTTAAAAAAAATGAGGATCAGAGAAACCTTTTGCTGTAACTTTTGGACTGAATTTGCTGACTTTTCTTTCTTTAATGTTACATTTTTTAAAATAATATAAGGTTTTGTCCTAAATTTTCATTTTGATTAACTCAGAATTACCTGACACAATTCTAACTTATGTAAACCTCCAATAAACTCAAATATATGTAAGTGCAATGAGCAGTTCTCACCAACAGAGGGGGCTCTGAATTGTCAATAAAGAACAGTGAGTCTTATCCGTGTTTGCAGGTGCTGCATGTTTTAAGCGTCCAAAGTGTTTAGACAGATGTGAGATGATATCTGAGCCCGTGTTGTTACCTCAGCTTTGGTTTGGGGGTGCTGAGGATGCTGTCCGTCTCCTCCATCTCTGGCCCGCTGTCGCTGGGGTTGTACATCTCCAGACTGTCGTACAGCTCGTCCAGGTCTTCCTCCACCTCCTGGATCTGCTCCCTGGACACGTGCTCCAGGCCGAAACCAACCTGGACGAGATGGAGAGCGGACACGTGACCAACAGACACACGCCGGAGTAAAAACAGATACTGGCTGTGCAGCTTTGATTTGTTCTGTTCACTCATATAGAGGTAATAAAGTGTTTCAGGATTTTCCACAAGGCTCGCCAAGAACAAGAGTTCACACTCAGTAAAAGGTGAAAGTGAAAGAAGTGAGATGTTTACATGAACCGTTTAACATCGGCTTAGTCAGGATTCTCTTCTTCAGAGTCCATTTTAATTGGGATTATGTGTCCAGTCACGGCACTTACAGTGTATACACTGACCTAGAGGTGCTTAAAGATGGTATTTTCATGCACATAGACACTCATTACTCCTAGTATTGACGCATAGCCTCATGGTGATTGGCCAAGTACAGCACCCAGGGCTCTTTTAATCTTTGTTTCATTAAAATCCTCACCAACTGTAACTGATTAATTAGTTGAGTTGTTCTGATATCGATACCAGCATCGGAAAATGCCAATACCGCTGAAAATGCTGGTATTGATATCAGCTGTATCAACGCTATTACACCAGTCCGTGCACATGCACCAGTCAAATACCATGTAATTTATTAGAAGCCAAATGGTACCCAGCTACTTTCCAATTAGCTCAGTAGTCTCTGACTGTCATTACACACCTGAAATTTCCTTGCCGCTCTAAAACAGAACTCAGGAAGTTACGCTGCGCTGCCACTGGCAACTACAATTTTTAAGAGTGACAAAGAAGAACAGAGCCAACAGAGCAATACTTTATACCAGAAAGTCAAAGGAGATGTGTAAGGCATTGTTTTTTTATGCGCTGGTCTCGGTGCAGTCCTTGGTATCAGCCAATACGCAAGTTTGTTTATCGGAATCGGTACTGGGAAAAGGGAAAAAATGGTATTGGAACATGACAAGTCATAGCATAACTTTATCACTGCAGGAAAAGCTGTATCGTTGTCGCTGCAGTCAAACTGTGTCTGTAGCTCAGACGAGCTAGCTGGAGATTTCATCCAATCAGATTGCGGTTCATTTGTAAACAGACTCTCAAAGCCAATCCCGGACGCTCGAATTTCACCTACTTTCTGCGTTGGTCTCCTGCATGCCCTAACCCAAGTACTTTGGTGCTTAACTCTGACAAAATTGTGACTGAAAACCGAAACTAAGATGTCACCTTAAAGCTACAAATGAAAAGTTAACTTTTGGTTTTACATAGGGCTCGAAACCTGGTCTAATCTGTTAAACTCTGGTGTTAAATACTCTCTCTTTATACTTCATCACCTGCTAATGAGCTTGTTTTCACTTAGGCTGAAGTAGGCACTCTGTTTGTTCTTCTGCTGCATTTTCGATGTTTCTGGGCATCAAATGTGCCAATAACAGCATGCAGGTGCGAAGGCTGAACTAGGAACGCAGCAACCAGGTGCCAAACTGTGAGCATCCAAGAGGAGCCGTTGAGGCAAGAAGGAGGGAGTGTTTACAAACCAAAACTGACAAATCCTGCTGGTTCTGCTTTAAAGACAAATTTCAGCTTATTAAAACTTTTGTCTAAAAATCATAGTTTTGGCCTGCAGCATCGCTACAATTAGATTACCTAAACCTCTTTCCTTAGAGGTAAAACTGAAATATCTGCAAACCACAAAATGTCACTAATCACATCTCATTCCACAGAGAACTACAATTAGTACAATATTGTTGACTCAAACTGTCTGCAAAACGTCAAAAAAAATGTTGAAATATCTGACTTTAAACACGAATGTTCATCTACTTTTTTCTATCCTCTGTCTGACTGACATGAAGCAATGACACCAAGTTCCCAAATCTCAAGACTTAACATGGCGGGCACAACGTTATTATTGTTATAATAAGCTGGAATTATCCGTCTATGGGAGCCAAAATGGATCCTAGGGGCATCATCGAATAACATTTACATGTAATGCCGGGAACACAACAACAGTTCTCATGACAGAGGCTGTAATTAGAGCACAGCCGGTGGACAGAAAGAAGCAAAAGAAATAATACAAGCAGCAGTTATGGCAGAAGTAATCAAATGTTTGATACTTCAGTGATAAATCTTGAAATTTTTGCATGTTTTAAGACTTTTCTTATATTACATATTTAATTAGTCTATTCTGGTAAGAGAACATTAGCTTGCTTCCTTATTTTATGGCAGAATGAAGCCAATTAATAGCAAAAAAAAAGACATGATGGGAGAACAAAA
This sequence comes from Naso brachycentron, assembly GCA_029874485.1. Lineage (NCBI taxonomy): Eukaryota > Metazoa > Chordata > Actinopteri > Acanthuriformes > Acanthuridae > Naso > Naso brachycentron. Next base: position 13,835,423 of record JAQFJA010000016.1, read on the forward strand.
AGAGAAATTGCTGAATTCATAAATACAAGCGCCAAACCAATTTGGTATTTTCCAGGCCAATGCTGATAGCGATATTAGAAAGCAAGAAAATTTTGATATCTTCGACGTAGGCCAATATTTTATAGATAATATCGGCTGAATGTAATTTTTAAATCCCTGTAACAAAGATGTAATGGAAGCAGGATATCTTACAATTTAACAAACTTTATTCCAAACATCAGTGCACTGAACAGTAAAGACTTTACTTATTAGTAATTACATAACGGACTGCCATCTGCTGGACAAACTACATACTTACACCATTTTAAATCACAAGTCCCAGCATTTTATCCGTCCTTGGGTAACAGTTTTAATATGGTGCATTAATATTGGTGCATATTGGAAAACATGCTGGTACCAATATATCTGTGATAAGCCAATATCAGCCAATAATATAGGCAAACCGATATATCAGTCAGACCCTATTAAATACATGATTGTACAAAATATGAAGAAAATTAATGGCAATGCGAAACATGTAAAAGCAAACAAACATATTTAGGGACACATTTAGGCTAAGAAAGTCAAAAAGAAGAAAAGCAACCAACTTCAGACAGGAGACATAAACACACACCCAAACAGACACAGTGTGAGATCAAACGCACACATTTCAGACAGAAGCACATAAACACACTGAACACAGACGCGTTTCTGTGCTATTTTAATCGTTTCTTTTGTTTTTTGAGCTGCCAGCTGAGTCTCAGTTGTTCTGCCACATTTCTCCCACACACCTCCCTTCCGTCTTCAAAGCCAGAACTGAAATACACGTCGACACCAGCAAATGCACACTCTGAAACCAGCGCATAAAGTGGAAGTGTGCATATGCGTTGTTAGCGATGCAAGTGCTAAAGCCGCAAGACCAGGAGAGGAAAGTGAGAAAGCTGCACCTACCTCATCAGTGACTTTAAACCTTTTCAGCAGAGCGACAAACTTCTGCTTAATGTTCGGTTGCTGCGGAGAAAGAAAACATCATGAGACAATCTGGAGAGTGATGCTCACATCTGTGTGTGTGTGTGTGTGTGTGTGTGTGAGCAAGGGGATGAATGGTGGAGAGAAACAGCAATAATTTGCGAGTTCTCTTTTCACGCCTGCTGACTCAAAACACAGCAGTTAATGGATACAGCAGCGTGACATATTTCTGTATGTCACATAAAGCTAGAGTGTTATCTATGCAGATGTTTAGAGCGGGCCGGGGTGTGACAGCATCTTTTGTTATTTAACCGGAATCTGTGAAAGCGAGAGTGTTATTGAGTATCACGTCGACGCCTGTACCACAGACGTTTGCCTGAATAACTACAAAGATTGTTTATTTATCTATACAACAAACTGTGTTGTTGTTGTTGCGTATCATGATATAGGACAACAAGGATATTGTCCGTTGTTGTTGTGAGCTCCACCTCTATTTACATTACCGACAGCTCAGCCTGATGATTAAATGACTGGCGTGCTTGCAAATGTAGCCGCCGAAAGTGACCTTTCCTGGATTTTTCTGCCACAGAGAAAGTTTGTGGGATGGTGATTGCCGGCGACAGAATGAAACATGAATTAGTTGATAAGAGGTATGTGGGCAGACGCATGCAGAGTGCAGATGGGTTGAGATTTCATAAGTATGCACCATGGCAACAGCGGCGCTGATGCACGCAGATGCAGTGGCGGGTAGCTCCTTCAAACTCACGGCATTTTTTTTGTTTGTTTGTTTTAATCTGTTGTTTTTGGGCTTTATTGATTAAATACATATTAGCTGTTACACTTAAGTTAGTTTGAAAATATTTAAACAATAACTCTTTTGAAAAAAATCTGGGTGTTTTTGGAGCCAATCAGCTTCGAGCAAAGCTTCCATCAACAACATGAGTAAATGTCCGAGGGGCTGCAGAGAGATGCAGTTGTCTCTCTTTCCCTCTGTCTGGATGTGTGTGTGTGTGTGTGTGTGTGTGTGTGTGTGTCCACAGGTGGTGGTGTTAGGAAGCAGCAGTGACAATTTCATGGAGGCCTCCACAGGAGCACTCCATTAATAACCCGCTGAGACAAATTCCTGCTGCTACCCGTCCACACACGTACACATAAACACACGCTCGCACGCACACATACACATAATTATGTTTCTTTTGTCAAATTGCACGTCAATTGTAATTTTCTCAGTGTTGCCGACAATTTTGTGTTAATCTGTTTTCCTGCTGAGTGCGTACGTGTGTATATAACACATATGTGTGGTGTGTGCGTGCGTGCGTGTGTGTAAGGAAGTGGATGGCATTATTGCGAGCATTTA
>JAQFJA010000016.1:13839240-13852466 GCA_029874485.1 Naso brachycentron
ATGGCGGCTTGTCTTAATGTTTTCTCTCTGGAAAATCTGCCTGAATAACATGTATCAAGAATGAAAGGGAGAAAATGGATAATGGAAAAACCGGGGGTGGGTGTAGGGGGTGTAGGGGGTGGGGTGGGCGTAGCAGAGGAGCAGATAAGGAGGAGAGGGAGGACAGGCTGAATAAGGTGAGGCCAGACGGCAAGTGAAGGGGAGTCTGGTTGAATCAAATCTATCTGAAAGGGCTCTTCCACGAAGACGGTTTTCGGCAAATTGCTTCGCAGACGAAACAAACGGGTGGAGACAGCGGAGCGGAGAGACGGAAGGGAGGGAGGGGGGACGGATGGATGGATGACAGAGGTGTTTTTCTTACTCTGGTGATGGCGGCATTTGAAGGGAGCTTACGCCTCGGCTTCTTCTTCCTCACCTCCTCTTCTTCGTCATATAGATACTAAGAAAGAGGAAGGGGGAAATTGTGAATCTTTTCTTTACGATTAGTATTTACAATAAAAACAAACAAGAACAGGACTAAAAAGTCAAAAAATACAAAAAAGAAACCAGAACAAAGAAGTCTTAGTTTTGATCTTTTTATGAGATCTGTTGACAATAACTGTCAATTGTTTCTATTAGTTTTGATTCAGGCTTGGTTATTTAGAACCAATTCCACACCGATATTAAGGAGCGAGATATCCAGTATATCAGCCGGTATTATGTATACATATATAATATCAGCTAATATCACGTGATTATCAAATAAAGGTAAATGTACTTTACTGGTCACAAATACATAATGTACAGTGAAAGTTGTCTCTTCATTTAACAAGGACTGGAGATGGACCTAGTGTACATGTTCTAGCAGTGGGAGAAACAGGAGCCCCAAACCGGAGAAAACCCGCACAGACAAGGGGAGAACATGCAAACTCCACACAGAAAGATCCTGCCCCAGCTGGGAATCAAACCCATAACCTTCTTGCTACGAGGCGACAGGAGGTGCTGACCACTATGCCACCGTGCTGCCAAAGTGGCACATCTTTGTGTCAAAGATATTTAACGGAGGCAGGATATCTCGCATTTTAACAAACTTTACACCAAACGTCAGTGCAATGAACTTTGAACACTTCACCTATTAGTTATTTAACAACAGATCGCCCTCTACTGGACAAACTATGTAAAAACACAATTTCTAATCACTAATCCAAGCATTTTTTCCAACATTAAAATTTCTTTTTAATATTGGCGCATACTGGAGGACATATATGCTGATACCAACATATCTGCAATAGGTCTATATCGGCAAACAGATATATCGGTCATGCCCTAGCTGTGATCGTATTGTACGCATGACTGCACTGCTGAGTTGTCGGATCATGTTGACACTAAAACATCAACGTCAACAACAGATTAAGAAACAAGCGATGAGGTTAAAAACAAGCCAAAAAATTGTAATTATGAGCCCAAATTTTTCTTTAAGTAGAAACTGAATACCAGCTGTGGCAAATTTGCTCTTTTTCACTTTGTTCTGTCTCATCTGACTGCTCCGGTTCCACAGCAGCTTCCCTCACCCCCGTCCCATCTTCCCCCCTTCTCTCTCCCTCCATCGCTCTTTTCAATCCTGCCTCCACAGCCTTGTTGCTCCCCTCTTATCTCTCTCAGCTGTCTGTTTGCTCCTTTCACTCTCTCCTCCAATCTCTTGCACCAGTGAGCGCCAAGTCCCCTCACATCCCCCGAGCACCCTCACCCTCTTTCTCCACAAGAGAGGGTGACACACACAAACACAAAAAAAACACAAGCTCCCTACTTTTGCGCAGTGAATTTGTAAGGATGAGAGTGAGCATTTCAGTGTAAAAAAAAGGTTATTTTTATGGATTATGGGTATAAAACATGAAAAATAAGATTAATCGACTGCTAGAATAACTGTTTGCTGCAGACTTTATCCAGACATACCTGTCCGTGAATGGGGTCATCGCTGCCTTCCTGTTCTGACGAGTAGCTCTCTTCCTCCTCTTCAGAGTAGTTGTCGATGTCTGGGGAGCGATCTGCAGAGACAGAGAACATGTGAAGAATGAGGACATACAGAAAGACAGGAGAACAAACAGACACACATGGGAGGATGATGAACTCACCAGACATCTTTGCTTTCGGTCCCTCGTGGTCGATGGGCTGGCTGGACAGCGAGTAGACTCGGATCTCCGCGACGGGCAAAGAGGCGTCTTTCAGCTGGCTGTGGAGACCCAACACCTGGGCCCCCTCACTGGGATGCTGCATCACCTGGACGGGGGAAAAAAACGAAGAGGTTTAAAAAAAGAATGAGTTGGATTTTAATACAGATGGCGTACAAATTCAACAAAACGCACATCAGCTGTTAAGAAAAATGTTTTTTATTTTGCAGAGTCAAAATAAGAGATAAAGTGAATGCAAATGCAACCTTTAAAGCACTTAGTTTTTTACTAAAAAAAAATCAATATTTAAAGTATCGTAACAGTAAGAGTTAAGTAGCTACTAGTCTCACATCATGATATAATGTTTTTTTATCACCATCCTCTACTTGAGCATATAAAAATATTGATTTGTCATTGATAAATTTTCATCTTCTCCTTTTTAAATAAGGAAGTTGCAGGTTTCTCTGCATATTTCTAGATTTTTTGGAATTTCTTGTTTTTTTTTTAAATAATGTATTTACACATATATAGTGCCATTTTCTTATTTTTTTTAATTATGTAACTTTTGCAGTAATTGGCATTTGTTTCATCTTTTCTCTCCGTTCATTGTTATGCATCAAAAGTTGCATTTCAACTGCAGGAACTTCTCAGGAACTAGAAACCTTGTGAGGAACCACCGTCCACATTTAGTTCTGGGGAAATTGATCTACCCCCTAAAAAGTCCCTCCTTGTGGGAGTAGTGCTTTCCAAAGGTTCGCCAACTTTGGGGGCGGGACCTGCAGTGCTGAACATTTCTGATTGGTTGAGCACTCGCAGCATTTTATTTCACTTGCCATGTTTAAAAGCCTGCAGCTGCAAGCTCACTGTTTGGTTTTTGCTTCAAGCTTCTTTTTTGTTCCAAAGTGCTTCGAGATGGAGTCATAAAAAAATAAGCATAGAATAGATGGACCGCTGACGAGGTGGATTTATTTAATTTATTTATTGCTTTTCCATACGTATGTTTTCAGCCAGATTTGCATAATCTTACCAGGACTTTAGGCCAGGGTGGAGACGCAAACAGTAATGGGCCACAGGAACCTTTTAGTTCCTTAAAGAGAAGTTCTAAAACTTCCCAGTACTTTTGGAAATGCGCCTAAAATTCCAAATGTGAAAACTTAATTTGCAATAAAAGTGATTCTGATTTTCTGTTTAATCTATTTCGGATCTATGAACATATCTGAACATGCTCCAAAAAACACTTTTTTCCTAGATGAGATGCATCTAAAGTAGCAGCAGGCAAGCGGAAGCAAGACATTAACTCAGATAAACACAAATATGCAAAAATCTCTTATCTCAGGAATATTCAAGAAAAAGAGAAACTTTAGAGGAAGAGGAGACCCTGAAATAAAGGCTGTGTAGGCAGAGAGAAACAGGTTAGACAGCAGAGAGAGAAGAAATGAGGACAGACATGAAACAGATGTTAAGAAGAGCATAACAAATGGAAAGAAGAGGAAAAAAAGGGGGGTGAGGGAGATAAACAGAAAAAAGCAGTCAGGGATTAACTAAACCAGAGACTGTCACCACGATGACAGAGAACACAGGAACATATGAGGCAGCAAATATGATTCCTCTCTGCGGCAAACAGCAGCATCTCGTCTCCTGTGTGGGTTTGTGCGTCAAACTGAGTGACATCCAGCCTCCCTCAGCAGTCTGGTCACACTCGGCGAGTTAATGAAGTCTGAACAGCTTATTATGGAGACAGTCTCAGCCGCACATTACTGCTCTGCATCCATTCACTTGGCTGAAGTTCAGCTAACCTGCTTCAGATGCATCACTAGCTTTCTCACGCTTCCTGCAGCGGCTCATTTGGACCATTTTCCAGTCAGAAAGACGATTATGCAAATGTGACGAGGCAAACATCACGGAGATGCAATATACATATTTAATGAGAAACGCGGGTGCAATTTGAATTTTTTTCTGCTTTGCTAATTTTACCCATGAAGAGTCTAAATCCACAAATGGATTTATAGCAGGTTCATCATCCAAAACAGAGTTGCTGCTCTAAAAAAATCCATTTAAAAGAGCTTGCAGAGTTAAACTGCTGCTGTGAGTAATGTGATGCATTACTGCTGAACAACATGTGGTGAATTCTTTTTAAAACATACTTTTATCGGGCAGATAATCACAGTTTTCAAGTGTGACTCTTTCCACTTTGCATTAGTGCACGGCATCATGTGCTCCGGGGCGGCTGCGAAGAAGCAAGAGGAAATGTGAGGCAGTGGGAGGTTAAGATATGCAAATGTATGGAGAAACTGAAAGATTACATGATGTCGCATAATTAAGCCGCGATAGGAAAAATGCATTAAGAGCATTTGTTAAAGATACTGACTCTGCGGGCTGTTTTTATAGTATTTTAAAAAGGAAGCGACTTGTTGGCTGAAAAACTGCAGTTACGACGCTGTTTTCCTTTCAGTCTCAGCAAAATGAAAAGTGATTTCTTGTTCTCCTTGGCTGTTTCTCAGCGTCATAAAACCATCAAAAGCATGTTAATGTAAATTATTCATACAGAGTGGTTATCGCTATCTGTGAAGAGGAGCCTGCACTGTAATGGTTTGTGCTGGATAAACTGAAAAGATTTCTACAACTTCCTTAAAGTATCTACATCTGCAAGCTGCAAACTGTAGTTACATGTAAGTCAGCCTTAACTAGAGCTGCAGTGATTGGGCGATTAACAGATGAGTCAACAAAATTCATTAGCGAGTCAGGTAATTTAATAATTGTGTATTATTTTTCAAGCAAGACAAACAGCAAGGTTGTCACACACGTCTACAAACTGTTTAAAGGCTGTATGAAGACCGAATCAGGTCACATTTTTTTGAATGAGGCTCGTCCGTTTTGGCCGCATCGGTCCAAGCCGCAGGCTGCTGCGAAAAGTTGAAATCAGCTCAACTTTTTTGCCGCAGCCGGCTGTGTTACACTACAGCAGCCAATCATGTAAAGGGGCTGTGTTCAGGCGATCGACTGCAACCCCTGGATTGGGGGAGGAATAGAGAACACAACTTCACATCATACAATGGGTCCTGTTTTATTTTTTAAATGACACTCTGCAGCATCCCAGCAGACCACCTGATTTTGTCTGAATATAGCCTGAGGCAGCTGCTGGACAAACAAAAAACAGCACTACACAAATGAGAAGGGTCTGCACATTGTAGAGCCCTTAAGCAGAGCCTGCCCGATAAATCGGTTTTCTAAAATTATTGGCCAATATTGGCCTTTGACAGGTATACTGTATCGGTGTATGTATTCTCAGATATGCACTGATATTATAACTGTTTTTAAGGCTGGAAAAAATGTTTGGACTAGCAATTTAAAAATGGTGTAATTATATTGTTTGTCCAGCAGAGGGCAGCCAGTTATTTAATAACTAAACTAGGTGTTTACTACTCAGTGCACTGATGTTTCAAATTAAGTTTGTGAAAATTTAAGATATCCTACTTCCATTACATGTATTTGTCACAATTATTTAATAAACACATTCAGCCGGTATTACATATAGAAAATATCGGCCAATATATCAGATATTGGAATTGTCTTGCTCCCAAGTATCAGTATCAACCCCAAAAATCCCATATCTGTCATGCCCTGCCCATAAGTACTCTGATAACATTATTTGGATGTGCTAATAACTTGCACTTACGGTAAGCAAACCTTTTTTATTTGTTTATTGTACATTTTTCAAGAAAAATTTTAAAAAGTCAAAAAATTTGCTGACTCAATCTAGAGTTTAATAATTTGATGGTTGAAATTTTTGTTTTCAGCTGTTGGCTGGAAAAAAACGATTTGAGGACTTTCCTTTGGCTTAGGGAGGTTGTAATGGACATTTTTGAAATATTTTTCAATGTTTCATGGACTTAAACAATATTTAGACTCTTCATAGGGAAAACAACCAGATAACTGATAATGACACCTTTTATGTCTTACTATAAATCGAGATTAACTCTCCATTTAAAATTAATTTCTGTGTAATTACCAGTTCTGCTGTGCTGAACAGTGTTTTATTCTGAAGAATCTGCCCTTTATAAGAGCTCGAGTTTACAGACAAAGCGTTTTTGAATTTCCGAGCAGGTTCAAGAGTTCATCCTCACAATACCTGCTGGCTCAGTGGAAACTACCTGTCACATTCAAGAAGCGCAGCGCCATTAAAATGACATTTCGGATAGGAATATATGAACTGAAAACCTGAGTGTGTCCCCAATAGCATTATTATTTTTCTGACATGCACACACACACACGGAGCTCTGGGCTGAATCCACCAGCAGAGTTCATTCTGCAGAGACTTTTACAGCATCTGTTTGGGAAATGAGTTTGAACCCAGCATGCGTAAGAGTGTGTATCTGCGTCCTTTGCCCTCTGTAAAGCACTTTGCAGCTGAACCTGTCAGCCGAAAGAGCCTCATGAATAAAATTTGACTTTATTTTACGTGCAGAGGCATCTTTAGACAGCAGGCAGGCATCAAAAGGACTGGAGCAACACACTGTTTTATATTAGAAGAAAGGGCCTCACAAGGAAATTGTCTTTATTTTTATACTCCATCAGTTTATTCTTCTGTTGTATTTGTTTGAATTTGCCCTCAGCTTACTCTAAAGGGAGAAAACATCCTTGATACCAAACTTACCTCCTGATGAAGTCTTTATTTATGGTCCTTTCTCTCCATAAAGTCTTTTTTGGCCAGACAGTTCCATCTATAAATAACTCTGACTTCTCTTACAGGCACAGTCTATGAAAAGCCACGCGGCCTCCATAAAGTGCAAGGAACATCCACATGTGCACACACCAGTCCAGACACACGGCCATTCATCACAGCCCTTTTATAAAGGGTTCATATTGTGAGAGACGGAGAACGCCAGGAACTTTTGGCAGAAGAGGCAGCTACTATTTAATTAGAAAGTTTGATTTATGGTGACATTTATCGCGGCAGAGCCAAAGATCAAAGTTCCGGTTTGATTTTAAAGTGCACTTGCCTCAATTGAGTATAGATGAAGGTTAAGTGAAGGTTAGCGCTAAATAAGTTTTGAATAGAAGTTTCTGGAAGATAAACGAGGACTGTGGCAGAACAGATCTGCATGAGAGAGGAACAATCCTTTTATTCTGGTGGATATTGGCTTTGTGACGACATTCAGCACAACAAAGTTAAGCAGAGATTTGCTCGGAGCTGAAGGCAGACGACGCATGTTTATGGAAATGAGCCTGTGAACGGTAGTTTGTCGGGTGAACGACTCAGATCAGCTGGGACATTTGTCTGGCTGGAGAGGGTGAGACTCCGCTGACTCGACACCACTCACAGCCGACTGGCCCTCAGACATGCGGCTCAGCCTCCATCTGCTGCTGCTGGAGGTTCTCTGTGAAGAAAATACCAGAAAATGTACCGAGCAGGAGATTCAGGAGGTGAATCCGAGCGCATGCACATGGCCTTTTAATCCACTTACCTTGCAGCTTAAAATCATTCATTCTTTTGGAAAAAGTCTCTTTAATATCTATTCTAAAAGTATAATGTGTGCAAAAGAACTGGTTTCGCTCGTTTTTTGTTGTTTGGTCGTTTTTCAGGGGCAGATTATTTAAACCCTTGAAAAGATCTCAAGTTTAAAGTCAAGGGAATTAGTGGATCATTGATAGAGAATTCAACATATTTAGAATCTATTCGAAATTCAGACAATTGTGAAACTGCAAAAATGTTAAATATTACCTATTTTCAGCTTCTACGTTGTTACAATTTGCTGCTTTTCTTTGGCTTTCATGATAATGAACTGAATATTTTCTGTAGTTTGGACTATTTGTTGGAAAAAAGAGGCAATTTTTATGACATCATCTTAGCTTTTAATAAACTTTGATGGAAAATTTTCAATATTTTTTGACGTCCCAGGGACTAAGCTATTAACTGAGACAAAAACTCATGTACAAACAAACATTAAATTATCATGTAGCCTTAGTTAAAGTAAAACAGAATTAAGGACTGCCAATACAAATGTTATTTTTAAAATAATATTTAGTTTACACCTGTTAAAATAAAAATCAATCAATTACCAGATTCTTTTTTATTTTAGGAAAACCAAGTTATCCGTGAACATACCATTACAGCAACTACAAGCAATTAATCCTAAAAGATGCAACATTGATGTAGATTGTGATGTGGAGTTATTGTATTTCTATAATAACAGGAGGTAATAAACCCTACCAAACAGCTAGAAGACACCATTTAGTATAACTTAAGGTCTTTTTTTCGCGGATGAGAAACTCCCTTGCTGTCAAAATGCAGCTATTGTCAGTCTTTCGTTTTTGCCTCAATGTAATGAATGCAGAACTTTTAAGGCATTCTGGGAAAAATCAGACAAGGAATAAAGCAGTAGGACATGAGAAAAAATACATGTAATCACTTCTCGTCACAAAATCACTTCTGTAAGGCTTTGAGAGCTTCAACAAAGTGATTTTCAGTTAAACCTCCATCTTGTATTCCAGTGTCAAAAACAAGTTGTGATACCTCGGCCATGTTAATGAGTCCCAGTGCCAGGGTCTTGTAGCCCAGGATGGTCCGGTTCTTGTATCGCTTCCGTCGCTGCAGCATGATCTGAAGCTTGTTGGCGTCCCTCTTCAGGAAGTGTGGGTACTGCAGGTACAAATACACACAAATACACACGAACCCACAGATGAGCAAACACTAGGTCTATGTACATGGAGCCTAATATTCAGATTAGACTTGGTTTGCCAGCTCAAACTGAGTGAAAACGCTCCACATAATCACCTTAAATAGAATAAACTGGCCCAAACCTGATGAAATTAACTTACAACCTTTCCAAAAGAAAACTGTACCATGTAAACAATGTAACTGATTACTTCCTGGGTTAGGGGTTAGGGTTAGGGTCCTTCACTCAGTCTTAACGTAAATGCTTGATGACGTTTCTCAACCTCCAAAAAAAATGACGACTCTGCAGCAGAAAATGGCCAAAACGGCTTTCCAGTGGTTGTCTTCTCACAGTCATTGCTTCCAGTATGAGTATGATATCATCAAACTGTTGCTAAAATTAAGAACGTCACTGCAATAACGGCTACAACTGCACTACAAAGGATGATATCTTCATCTTTACAGCTGACCTATCACGATTTTATTTCACCATTTTCCGCAGTTCAGACAGCTTTTCCTAAAAAAATCTCCCAGCGCACGTGAACATCAGACTGTCTTAGATCACATCACACGTATACAGATGGAATTAATCAAAATGACAAGAAGTGTGCATTTATAAACAGCTAACACGAGGGTGTTTAACTTGCAAGACGGGTCAGTTTCAGTCGGACACAGTGATGACACTCGTTTCGCAGGTCGTGATAATAAGGATGACCTAACTGGCTCGTTGCATAAGGAGTTCACCCCCGCTGACCTGTTTCCGGCGTCCTGAAGTGGCGAACCACCAAGTCACATCCGAACAATGACATAACCCGTCATTAAGGGCCTCACCGGCTGCACTATAAATGGAACAAAAGCGACTCCTGTAACAATGTTCAAAACCATGAAATCACTCTGCTGCTCGGTTTTTATAGCCTCCTCTCTGCCGTGCTGCTGCTGCTGTGGAAAGTTAAATGTTTAATGTGTAATGTCTTGTTAACTGCACTCGGTAAGATCTAGAGAGAGAATTCACTGACCTTTTAGGAGCATTTAGTAACATGGAGATTGGACAGGATAATGTGGAGCAGGAGAAACTATCAGGAAATACATTAACAGTGCTCGGTCTGAATGCAGAGAGGTAACAGATGTAAAACGCTGTGTGAGTGTGGGCGCATGCGGGGGTCTGATCGTTATTACACAGAGCGTCTCTGTAACTGTGCAACGGGACTATTCAGCATGTGTTTATAAGCATTTGCAAACTAGCAGGTTAAGATTTGGATCGACACTGATCAACAAAAGACTGCTAAGGTGGAAAAAAAAATTAAAAATAAGAGAGGGTCTGACAAAGAATGGAACAAGGTTAAAAACAAAAACTGAAAAAACTTACGTACTTTCCTTTTTAACAGCTGGAGCATCATCCCCTACAGGGTCTGATGGCATTTTTGTTTGATTATCGCAACCCCCAAAAATTAACTGATAGTTAATTTTCTTTGTGTGCGACAAATTCCACTAACGTTATTATAAATGCAAGCCAACAGTAAAAAAATATTTGGATTTTTAGGTTTATAGGTTGTCTTTTAATGCTCTCATTAACTATATAACTGTATACATAAAAGAAAAATATGAACAGATGCTGTTTTCAAACCTGCATACTATACTAGCAGTATGTACTGATTTGGCCAAAGAGTAGTAGGCAGTAAGTTGTATAAAAAAACTAGAGATGCAACGATTAACTGATAGAACGTTTGATAGGAAATTTAACTATTTTGATAATGATCTCTTCATTGTGTTGGTCATTTTTCAAATAAAAAAGTTAAACTTGCTGGTTTAGCCTCTTAAATGTGAATACTTGCTGCTTTTCTGTGTCGTTTATGATAATAAATGAGGAGTCTTGGTATTCGGGCTGTTGTTTGGACAAAGGAAGCAAATTTACGAAGTCACAATGGGCTCCAGGAATATTTTTTACACTTTTTTTTGACATTTCATAGAAAATAATTGGCAGGTTGATCAATAATGAAAATAAACGTTAGTCACAGACCTTTTAAACACAGGCAAAATCTGCAGTACGCCTAAACAATGACGAATGTGTACTGATTAGGAGGGAATCCCTTGTGTGCATCCGACCAAACTACCTTGCCTACTGTTTCCCATGATGCAATGCACTGCAATGTCACAATCCAAATCCGGCCAGGCATTGTTATAAAGAAAAAAAAAAAAAGAATCTCACAATCACTGCTGGTTTGTGCAAAATGCATTCTGGGTAACCTGCCTGTGTACTGCAGTGTGAACTGCTGTATACTGATCGTTCTTCAGTAGTATGCAGTATGTATGTGAAAAAGCCAGACATTCACGGTCCCCAGAGGATGAATCTTAATACCTTTAGCAGTTTTCTGATTTTACCTCTAGCGCCATCATGAGGTTGAAGTTCTAGTTTTACTTTATTTAAAACGAAACACATGCAAATCAAAGACAATCCCCCAAAAAATCAGCTGTACTTCGTTTCATTTTTACCCATTAGTAAATGTTAGCATTTAAACATTAAATCAGGCTTTTTATTCTAAAATTGTTCTTATTGTTGTGATACCTATGTAATTCAGTATTATATACTGCCATGTTGGCATTAATAAACTTCAGCTTCAACTTCAACCATGTTAAGAAGAGCTAGTGTCATCATTGTGGGCATGTTAGCACAGTGATTCAGATTCAAAATGGTTCCACACCACTAGAGAAGAAGAATAGAAAGCAGACACAAAGATTGATTTAAATTTTTTCCACATATAATGAGTTTAGAAATTGAATTTTTTCGCGGAACAGTCTGACTGTTATTTGCAGAAGAGATGATTTGAAAAAGTTTTTCTTTTTTTGGGGGGGGGTTTATAAGTAAACAGAACAATTTTTAATAATTTTTTTCACAAAGAATAGTTCCACTCCAATGTGACTGTATACAAATAAAAAGGTACAGAATTTATTTTTGGTGATGCATGCACTGCCATTCATGAGGAAGCTATCAGAACAAAACAACTACAAGAACAAAGTCTGTGTTTTCTTTTGACTGACAGGCGCCTGACCTCTCTGAACCCTCGTCTTTACCTGCAGGGAGAAGGTGAGCTGCAAGTCGGTCTCTGTCAGCCCTGCCGAGGACAGCAGGATCTCATTGGAGCGCAGGATCCGCTTGGAGCCCTGAGGAGGCGACAGGAGGAGGACAGACAGAGGGGAAAAGACAAAAGAGAGAATGTCATGAGAGGAGGCGGAGAAAGATGGAACGATTACTGTTAGCATGCCCCGGCCAACTCCAGCAGAGTCAAAACAATGAACTCTCATCAACCGCATGCAGTGAGAGGAGCGTGGGAGAGGAGGGAGGTGAAGGGGAGGAAACTGACTGATGGGAGGGAGGAGATCGAGCAAGTGGCAACAGAAGAATTAAAACAGCTTAACATGTACTGTGTGCCAGAATCAGTTCAGAATTTATTAATTTTCTTAGACAGAACACAAGATGAAGATGGAGAAGAGGGAAAACAAGGCAATGAGCAGAAACTGGGAGTGAACGCACCGCATTTAAAAACAATTTACACAGCTATTGTATTGTATATCAACACAGACATTTGGTTTCTTTAATAACAACAGGATGGGCAAACAGCACAGGAGAAAAGCGGAAAAAATGAAGAATTAAAGGACATTCTGGGAGAGAAAACACTGAGAAACTGATTAACTCCCGTCGTAATTGTGTTTGTGAAAAAACAGCAAATTAATTATAATCAGGCATGTGTTGTGTTCTCTAAAGTTTAAGTAATGGATTTTTAATGTCAAGGAACATTAAGAGTCTCCCCTCAACTATAAGAAAACACAATTGTGGAGGAGTTGCAGAAAATGTTTTGGCGATAAATAAAGTGGAGGAAGTGTGTCCACTTCCAACAACCTGACTCATCAAAACAGTGAACAAAGAAATTAAAAAAAAACATCCAAAAAACGGGTTTATTAAGTTTCATTTCAACATCTACTCACTTGGCACACTGGATGACTTTTAGTTAAAAAAATAAATAAATAAAATATTAACATAAACTAAAGAGACTGACTTTTAGGTGTTAAGTCTTTCTGAATACGTTTTTTCAAAAGCTTTTCACAAAAGCTACATATTAAACTGCAAAACACGTCCTTGATTTGCAAAATTATCTCTTACACTGGCAAACATCATGTAACTGATGGTATTAAAAACAGATAAAACAAACATTTGTCTCTTTTCATTGACTTTCATGCATATCCTTTTTGAAATAAGGTCCGGTTTTGGACAACCAGAAGGGGCGGGACTTCCACCATCTTCCAGACTTATTTATTTCTAGGAAAGTTCAATCTGAAGCCTGAATGATATGGGATTTTTGGGGCTGATGACGATTCGGATATTAGAGAGCAAGAAAATTTCAGTAAACAAAACATCTGCCAATATTATA
>JAQFJA010000016.1:13862880-13878042 GCA_029874485.1 Naso brachycentron
GGATATGACTCAAGCCTAATACCTGCAAAACTTACATCGCCATCATCCTTACTAGTAATTCAAGTTATGCTTTGAATATCATAATCAGATGCTGAACTATAATATGTCGTAAAGCAAAAAAGTGAAGCAGCTTTATTCCATTTTTTAAGGTCTAATCAGAACATTCTTTGCATTTTTGCTCAATGATTGACTTAAAGCTAATAATCTATGATTGATTGTTTCAGCAGCGGATTCGTTTACTCTAAAACCCATTGACTGCCATGATTTCAACATGATGGGCATGAACATGGATGTGAAATTCAGGCAACGAAACATCAAGATGTGCTTCAATGTGACGGCCTGTGGCTTTAAGAGGAAGGTTTCCTTGACCACAGTCCGTCACAGGAGGCATGACCTTGCCGTGTCATGCAAGCAAAACATGCAAAGTACACAGTAGAAGGAAAAACAGTCCTAATGACCTTCACTTGTCCGCTCATTTATTTTCATCCCTCAGCTTTTCACCTCCCTTAATCTCAACTTTCCTCTGGAACTCTCTCCCTCTCGTCTGACCCCCAACACTTTACTCCCAGCCTTTATCCTTATTCTCATCTCACCTTCCTTCCTCTCCTGCTTCTACACACTCTGCTTGTCTTTTTCCCTCCCCCTCTCTTCATCAGCGCTTTGTCACCTTCCTTATTTAAGGACAATTTCCGCTGTCCTCCCTCCCTTACATAACAGTAACTCAACTCCTCTCCTTCCCCGTAGCGCTCGCTCCGCCCAATCTCCTCTCTTAAGTAACCCTGTGTCACCTCCTCTCTTTGGTAATTGTGATCAATGGCAGCGTCGGTGTTGGTGCTGACAGAAAGAGTAAGAGTCTTGCCCTCCATTTTTATTAGCTTCCTTGCTCCTCTCCTCCATACTCATTATCGCTCCATAACATGGATTAGTCTGTCCCTGACACGGAGCCGGGCCAAACTCTCCTCTTTTTGGACACAAAGTATTGACACACCAAGTGATATCTGACACCTCCTCGATGACTGAAATGACATTCTGAACCAAAACAGATTTTACCTTTGTGTCAGGTATATTGCAGGCCAATAAATTTGACATGACCCACACTTAATAAAATGGAAAACTGAGAGCAAATCACTTGTTAACATCTTGTCAAACCACAAGAATCCAAATAAGCTTTCAAATGCTCATTATCGAACTCAAGGGTAAAAGCTATGGGATTTTGCTTTTCGATATTTAGATGCGTTCTCCCAATTAACACATTACAATTTGGTCAGATTTGTTGTTGTGTCTGTGGTCTCCCTTGTTTTAAAAATCAGTTCAGATTTGAAAATCCTCCAGTGCGCACCAGGCATCAGAGCAGTGACTTGTGCTGTGTTGTCAGTGCTAACCATCCTCATTTGTTGTTCTGAGGACAATGGTGCAGAGGAAACAACAAAATCTATTTGACGGATGAATCAAAGGACTGACAATGTAACTGAGGACTGAAAGCATTTAATTTACCTCGTGCATTATTTTCAATAGACATCAGGGGGCGTTTTTTGTTCCCATGTGGCTGATTTCTAAGTTGTTATACTTGTGTGTTTAGGTTTTCTCTGTATTTTTGTTTATTTATGAAGTAAATAAATAGGCCGCTTCTTGAAAACGGTGTTTTAATGAAATATAGATCGGAAAGTGCTCAATAATGTCAGTACGTTTGTAGAGTCAGTGTGTTGTTAAACCGTGACCTCTTTGTGTGTGGGGAGTTTTGATCTCAGGCTCATTTTACGACTTTTTGTGTCATTGAGGAACATTTAGCATTCTTTAACATGAACCTTTTTGGCAGTATAGCATTTAAAAATGTACTACTCATTTTATAGAAGGGACAGGCAACAAAAGACCCTAGTTAACACTGCATTGATGTCTGACTGACATTTGGCATTTTATGACCTAAATATAGCAAAGTCTATAAAAAATTGATCTTATTGAAACTTTAAGCCAATGTTCACACAGAAAACACACAGGCAGATGCAACACTCACTCAGTAAATGACTACAATTGCTACAGGCAGAGTCACACACACACACACATACACAGATACCACAAACACCACAGTGGATCCAGTGTGTGTTTGTGCGCGCTTCAGTGTGAGCATTTTTGTAAAGTCGGCCAAAGCCTCTTTCCCCTTCATCCACTTATTTGCCACCTTTCCAGACTCACTTTGATCCTGCTAGATTTATGGGGCTTCACATGCTCACACACACACACACAATTTTTAAAAAGCAACAAATAACCAAGAAACACAAGAGAAAGTTTTCAGAGCCCGAACCCCTGAAAAGTAGGTGATCTAACACAAACTTTAGACTTTGATCTGTGTGTGTGTGTGTGTGTGTGCGTGCGTCTGAGAAAGAGGTGGGAGCTGATGTGGCTTAAAACCTCACATGGGGGAGTTTTTGATCCCGAGGTCCTCAATGAGCTTATCAGCCGTCTCCATACACTAATATACACACACAAACGCAAACACGTGCACACTCAAACACACACACCGAGGCACAAAAAGACAAATATGCTCATTCAAATTAACTTGTGCATGAAATCCAGAGCAAACATAAGCCGGCGCGGGCACACATTGTGTAAAGACAGAGACGGAATGAGATAGAGAAAGAATGGAGGAGTCGGAGAGAGAGTCAACAATATCTCGCGGTGTGGACGCTCACAGGCAGCAAAAATAACAAGCATTTGGTTCCTCACTAACAACAGGCTTAAAATAGCTCTCCGCTGAGTGGAGACAGCCTGTAAAGATGTCAACAGTTTGGCAGAGCGGCGCTGAAGCATTTTTTTTTATCCCCTCGCTTTTATATTAAGATGCAAACAGAATAATTTATCAGAAAACAGATCTCTAGTTCTCGCTGCGCATTAATGCAAGACGAGTGACAGCGCAGCAAGATCCCCAAATTGGTGAAGTGTAAGACAAACGACTTAAGAAAGTAGGGGGTTAGTAAATGATTTTGTAAGGCAACGTAGGAGAAACCATCTACATCGACATGAAATATGAACTCCATCTGTTACATAAAGGAAAAACAGGTTTCATTTTATTTTGAAAAGAATTAGATTTTACTTTGTAGCCATGAAACGCCTCACGCTCATTTGATTCATGCTACATGTGGTTCAAGGGGCGGAAATAAGAATCCAAATCATCTTCTGCTGGGCTCAACCAGACAAAAAAACTTTCAGCATTGATTTTTCCCCAAGTGTCAACAAAAATAACATGCTAGATGCTAAAACAGTTACAAGGAAACTGATTAGACCGCAAATAATAATTACTATGACTACTGATCAAGGTCCTAATGACCCAATAGCTTTCAAAGATAGTCAGTTTCAATTCAATTTTAATGTTTGGAATTTTTGTTTTATGAAGAAAAGGAAAAATAGGTCGACATTAATCCATAAAAGTCTCAGCAGGAATTGGCTTTTTAAACACTTTTTAGCTATGATGACTTTTACGCAACACCACTCCAACAAGACAAAAAAATTTACAGTATTATAACTTTGTTACACAAACTGGTGAAGGAAGAGATGGGTCGCATTGCCCTTTAAATCAATTTGAAGCATTGTCGTACAGAGGCTGACAATAATATGTGTCTCAATGTTCAGGCAAAAATAATTTGTTTTTTTAAACCTTACATAAAGGAATCTATTAGAGTGTTACTACAAAAAACTTACTTCGGACAATATAAGTCAAACTTCTCACATGCATCTGCTGGGTTTCCATCAGCCTGCTTTTATGCCCACTTTTGATTTGCTCATAAAAATGCCTAAACGGAGACACAAAAAAATTAGAAAAAATACCAAAATATCGCAAAAAAAGTTTTAAGGGAGGGGGAAAAGTTGGTGTATCGACAAAGGGTACATGCGAATAAGTACAATGGAAACAGATTTAGTGAATAAATGATAAGATTTGAGTTGACTGACATGAGTTGCTCTGTCTGCTTCTGCTGTGGTAAATGACACCTGACTGGAAAATGTTGCGCCACCTACTGCTTATCTCGATGAACTTACTCCTAATATTTAAATAACAGTAGTGGATGAAAACACATAAATGTGCATGTTCTTGTGCTAAATTTCAAGAAATTCTTTAAAAATTAGCGATATATTTTAACGGAAACCTAGCTAGAATTTGATTAGTATCTACTTTAAAAAGTAGTTGTGAGACCTTTTCTTTTTGAAATCTGTTACACCATTAGCAACACTGTTACTTCAAATCAGGAAATATACAAATTAACAGAGCTAAGACATGGCAATTTGAAACTCAGTGCTACAATCACACTTAAGAAAGCACCCAAAAAGAGTTATTTTTAATTTTAAGCTCCTACATTTTGCACAGAACTAAAATTTAAGCGATATAATTACTTCTTGCTCCTACTCTTAATTATGAAAAGGAGAACTAGGGAATTTCCAACAGCTTGTGTAGTTTATTTCCTTGAACCAATAGCCCAGTCTCTCTCCATTTATCTGAGTTTAAGACGAACATTAGATGGAAACCAGCTTGGATGGACGCAAGAAAGCTATGATGTCAAAAGAAAAATCTGGATGAATCTCTGTTCTTCCCATTTTGCCATGAAACAATCAGCATTGGCATTACACTGCAGAGGCATGGAAGGTATATATTTAACAGCCGAAAACACTTGCCACAATCATGAAGGTTGTTAGTCAAGTACACTGGCTGAACAGCATTTTCAAGGTCACATTATCTCAAAATGTTCCCACAAAAAAAGAAAACAGACTTTCCGGAGTTTGACAAGATAAAAATCTGGCTACGTGTGAGCTGAACACCTGAGGTTGAATTTACAACCTGCCTGCAGAGCTGCGTGAGTCATAAAGATCTGCAGTCTGCTTCTCATCCACGACCATCTGACAGCTCCGTGACAGGGCGGGGCTTACAGAGTGGAGAGGGGAGGGATGAGATGTGGCGTTGGGTTGCCAAGGCATCAATCACCGAGGAGAGAAATTGTATTAAGTCTTGAGAGCCAGATCGGTGTATGTGCACTGTAGGTGTATGTGTGTATATAGGCTATACCCCCTAGCCTTGTCGTACATATGATTAGCATGCTGGTCACATCAGCAGTCAGACTCCAGTGGGGCTGAGGCTTCGTCCTTCCTCATCCTCAGTGGTGCAGCAGACTAATGCTCCAGTAACATAAGATTTAGTAGGCAATATGGCAGAACAGTCTGGCAAACACCATTAGTGAAGAAAGAACAAGGCACTCTGCAGTTGAGCTGATGCATCATGAATTATGTGTGTGAGGACAAGCAAGTCTATGTTTCCTTTAAAGGGCATCTCCACCCATCTTACATATCAGTGTCCGTTTACAGGTCTTAGGAAGCAGTACTGCATATGAAAAAACATCTGAGAAATTGCCTCATGTGATGTCACTTAAGTCAGCTGCTGCAAGTTAGAAAATGAAAAAAATATTCTCTGCTTGTGGCGAGCAGTTCGAGAATATATTAGCAGCTAACTGCAAAACTAGCCAGGGTAAAGTTGCATTGTGGTTTATGCCAATGTCAGAATTTGTCGAATAAAAAATTAAAAATTTAATTTAAAAAATTAAAAATTAAAAAATTAAAAAATCAGTCTTTTTGATTCTGCTGCATCACTTTTGATTCTTTTTTTTTTTAACCTTCAACTATGAGTTTGACATTGTTTTAGGAGTGCCGTGCAAAATCAGTGAAGATCTCTTTTAAAAAAAGATATTTTTAATTTGACGTTTAGATATTAACTTAAATTTTCCCAAGGACACAAAATAACTTGATAAACTGAACTGATGAAATGCGTTTTAATTATCATAAAACTACAGTATGTTAAACATGCACGGTCCAACTGATATCTGTTTGCCGATATTATCGGCCGATATCTGCCTATCACAGATTAATCAGTATTGGTGTAAATGTTCTACGGTGTCTGCCAGTATTAAAACTGTTTTTTAAGGCTGGAAAAAATGCTTGGACTTGTGATTTTAAGTGGTTAAAATGCATACATTGTCCAGCAGGGGGAGATCTGTTATTTAATTACTAATAAGCGAGGTGTTTACTGTTCAGTGCAATGATGTTGGGAATTAAGTTTGTTAAAGTGTCAGATATCCTTCCTCCATTACATATATCTGTCACAAGTATTTGATAACAACATTTGGACAATATTATACATAATACCAGATGATTTGTCAAATAATCGTAATTTTCTTACTCCCAGATATTGGTATTGGCATCTGCCCCAAAAATCCCATATCAGTCAGGACCTAAAAATGTGCTTAAACTCAACACACAAGCTCACTTCAAATTCAAGGTGGCACATCAATGACATAACCTGCCGCTGGCCATTGTCATCATCCAACTATTACATCAGTGGTTAAGACATCATCACACACCAAATGTATGGAAGATGTCTCATTAGCTGACTCATTTACCAGTTTAGGGTTTCAATCTGGTCAATGTGGATGAACAATTCGTGATGATTTCGGCACTATGATTATGGCTCACTGTTAAGACACAGACGTCTTTCACGCCTACAGAGAGTCTCTGACTCTCAAAACATTTTGGTTGGCATGTATCTTCAGTGAAAAAAGTTACATCCACAAAAGAAAATATCAGCGGCGAGTGGGAGGAATCAGATTTACATGTTCTGACTCATTGAGAACGAGATGATGTGGTCTCATTTGATGATCAATTGGGTTGCCATGAGAGACACAGTTGCACCTGTGAAGCAGTGCGCTGATTTTTTTTTTTTTAAATAAGTGAGTCATTTAAGAGTCATGCCAACCAAACGTTCACTTTAAACCAAATCGGCAATCTTGACAGCAGACCAAAGCTCTTAAATTAAATCGAGGCACATTATTTTAACCCTGGCCTCCATGTTTTACAGCTTTAAGGTGGCTGTGCTTAACAAGAAATAGTCTGTGAGGAAAATATTAAATGTTTTCATTTCACTGTTGACATTTGAGTGGCTCCAGAAAATGCTAGTAACATTAATTCCTCCATTTTTGAAATGTGTGCAAACATATTTGTCTTATAACATTTGTACCCTCAGGAAGGTCATTAAAAAGTCAAAACATCAGTGTTTGGTGGTGTCTCAAGGACCCACGTCAGTGAGAAAATGATCCCCACAAATCAACCTCATGCTACAAGCTTACTGACGTGTTCGGTAAATAATGAAAAAATATCGAAAAATTGTTTTAGAAGAGTGAAGTACGTCAGACGTGTGTGAGCATGCCTCTGAAAATACCAAAACCCCACTGTGGTGTTATTAGTATTCAGATACAGTCTCGCTCAGTGGAAGCAGTTTCTAATCAGAGTCATGGGGAAACCTCAGGATGATGAGCTGTGAGTCAACACACACACACACACACACACATACACACACACATACACACAGAGAGCAGCAACAGCCCACCGGCATATTATCCCCCTCCCAGTTATAGTTGGTACAGACTTGATTTAAATCTTATCAATGTTTGTCCAAACGGAGCACAGCATCAAATTCGCCGACACACACACAGGAAAACCGATAACACCGTCTGCTCACGACAGAAGCAAGCAAACATGTACACACAGGAGGCTAATTGTGGCTCGGCTGATCAATATGCGTGAAGGCTTTACTATTCGCCTCAACAGAGAGGGATGGACGGTGGTGGAGGAGCAGAGGAAGAAGATAAGAAAGATGGAGGAAGAGCAGCAGGAGAGCAGGGCAACAGGACACTAATCCAGTAGCTTTTAATATAGTGCACATTGATCGATGCTTCATCCCTGCAGCCAGTTCAGGGAGCTCGAGTCGGTCTGCCAGCTGGGTCGTGTTGCTATTACAAATGGATGCTACTGAACTACAAACGTAACATAACTTATCTTCACAGCTGTTTGGCTGATTTTGATGTATAAGTTTTAAAATAATACACATAATTTTGGGGGGCAAACCAACAGCTTTTGTGCCTGCTCATTACAATAAACAACATATTTAGCATCAAAAGTAATATCTGAGAGAAACTTTTATCATAAATACAAAAAATGCAACTCTGATACAGGCTTGGGCCAGAATGGATATAATCAAATATCCTGATATGTGATATATTTTTCACAATACAGAATATTGAACAGCTGTTTCAGCATCTTTGGGATTTTATTTTGAAAAGACAATGCCAGCAGAGCAGCCGTGGCGACGGAGACAAAGCTTGCTACAATTTGACAAGGTGGAGAGGTTATCACAGGTTAATTAGCATAATGTAGGCATGCAGCTCTTTAAAATACAAACATGGAGGACTTAGTTTAGAGGGACGCCAGCTTGACAACTTGGCAGCATTTTGGATTTAAAGCAGGAGAAATGGCGAGCCGAGGGATTCAAACAAGGCCATGTGTCGTCTTTGACGCAAGCAGGTGATGACAAAACTGCTTGGCACCACAACTTTACGGTCACTCCCCCCACCCCCACTCCAAACTTACACCCTTGGATGATAATATCGTCTATCGCAGATATTGGGGTGGGACAGTATCACGGTATTAAATTTTGGGTGTCGTCCAAGCCTGCCATGATCATTTTTTTAAATTTCAGAATTTATGTTTACATCTTCAGCGCGTTAATACATCCGCCCCATACAGACATATAAGTTTGGACTGACCGTTTTGACATATCATGCTTCTTTTAAGGTTTTTGAATAAATATTTGATTGTATGTCGTCATACTTTAGGATGTCATCACTCACAATAACATAGGCGAATTGTTCGCCTCCCATTTCTAGCATGAGTTTGACCATGAGATGGAAGGACGTCAGTGTTGATTTCGGCCAATGGGAAAAGGGCTGGAAGCGGACCAAGGACCGAGGTGACCAAGAGCGAAATTTCACTCAAATAGAGCCGAGGCGAGCTATTTCTCCAACAAGCGACATGTCACTGCGTCTGTTCATCAGCTGTTTGCGCGCTTTTTGTGCGCTGCTGCTCCAGTTCTTCCAGTTACAAGTCTTTTTTCTTCCTCCTGCAGTTCACCAAGTAAAGTACATTTTCTGTAACGCCAAAAAGTTGATTAACACAGCTTTGTAACTCCTCAGCTCACTGCTGACACAGATTGAAGTAAAGATAAATCCGCTTTTTAATCCCAAAAGTTTAGAAGAAACAAAACTCTAAGCTCCTCCTGTCGGTAAACTGCTCTGGATCAGAGCAGAATCCAGCGTTTTTATTTTTCCAGAAGCTCCTGTCTAGACCTCTACACCTTTCGTATGATACATGAGCAATGCGGTGCTGTCAGAGAATATGCAATATGCTGCCATAGAAATAAAATTTAGATCAAATCGATTAATTCAGAAAAGTGCTTCCAATTTGCAACCACACTTCGGATGCATCCTCACATCCTCAGTTCAACTTCTTGTGGTGATAATGCTTAAAACATCCAGCAAGAAGCAGCTAAATTAATGGACTATAGAGAATGCAGCACTCATACGTTCATATTTCATGTTAAAAAGGGTTAACTGGGAGTAATTCAGGGGTTAATTGTCCATTTATTGGCAGTAATGTAGTCTTGACTTTTACTTTCTAGGAAATGGGTGCATCAGTCCTCAAGAGGCTACTAATCTCATCAGTTTGTGTTTATTTTTAAATAAACAGAAAGCTGAGAACAAGAAAATTATTTTTGGCAGCTTAAATATAGAAGTATGTCACAGGTAATGCAGATGTATTCAGTCTATGGTTTATTCATTTCCCTTTGAAGACAAACAAAAGCTTGGTCTGTCAGTTTTTTTGTCCTTCAGAGGTCATTGGAGGGATGTGTCACCTCAAAAGTGACAAAAGTCAGAATAATAAATATCTCCTGCTTAAAATAAATGTGATTTGTTTTTCTAAAAATGGGCTTTCGGCTTCCTGCGCCTCTGATCTCTTGCCCTCGGCTCCTCACATCCGCAGAGCAAATCACAAAAAGGCAACAATAATAGATCCAAACTCACCTTGACACACAAGGTGAGTCTCAATAAATAAAAACAACAAAGAATAATGTTAACACTGGGCTAACTTTCATCACCTAATGGCTTTCAAAATCGCCGGCCTCCCGTCTTGCTAATCTCTCCATCCACGTCTGTTTTTGTTGTTTGTTATTGGGAGCTTTCATGGCAATCTAGGAGAAGTGTTTTGTAAGTTTGGGCCTATAATTAAATGAGCTGCCAGACATGAGTGCCGCATGATGAAAGAGACGTTTGGTTTTTAGCAGAATATTCTGTTCAGGTAGATTAGACGGGAAATGAAGCCGGGCCGTCAAACCTGCCAGTCTCTGTTCCCTCTCATTGACAGTTTCATTTTTTTTATGGTGCATGTGCATGTGTGTGAGCCAGCATTTGCAAACTGAATCTTTTAATATTTTTGTCAGCCCTAGTTTGACGTTTTGTGTCGCATTTAACGACTAAATCGATCAATTTTGAAGGTGTCACCTGCGTCAGAGGGTCGCAATCAAACTGGCGCGATGTGTTAGGGACCTGTTAAAGTTATGTTTGTTTTCCTGTGTGCGTCCATGCTGCAGGCTCATTGTTTCCTTTCTCTTTCATTTCCAATCCCCCTATTTCTTATCTTTCCCAGTAACACAAGCTGTCCGCCACTGTCCGCCAGCAAAAAAGCAGGACTATCTCTCCTTCTGCCTCTCATCTCCTGCCCACTCCCTTTCTCTTCAATCAAGGCTCTTTCCATTTTTCCTCTGGCAATCCACGATTCTCCATCCCTCTCCATCTGTCTCATCTGATAGTGCCTCTGTTTCCCTCCATCCAATCACCCTGCTCCTCCTTCCGCTCCTGTTTTCCACAGGCCCATCCCGCTCTGCAGAATTCGTCTAATTGGTATGCCGGTCCTTACTTTTTTAAAATCTTCTTCAGTTCGATCTCCATCTCTGCTTTCCTCCATCCTTCCCCAACATAGGATTTGGATTGATTTTGTGTTATCCAAGTCCAGTCTGCCCTCTACGTGTTCTGTCTCCTTCACATCTATTTTCACTTTATGAGGCTTGTCTGGTTCCTCTTTTTTAAATATGAGCCATAAAAAAAGACATTTGGTCCATGAAATGAAGATAACAATTACCATAACAACCCCCAGTCATATGATAAGAATGTTCTTTTTGGTCACGCTTTGTCGCTAGCTAATTTAACAGCTGTCGGACCTGTGGAAAAATAAATAAAAGTGGTTTGTTGTACTGTTGTGAACCTTTGTTTACATCAGCAACAGGGGAGATGTAAGGAGGAGCTGTGGCTTCCTCATGGCCTGATGGTCTAACAGGCACACAGTGTATCCAAAAAACCTCCTTTTTCAGTTCCAGCTTTGGACTTTCGGTACGTCATTATCCTCTTGCTCTCTTAACATTTCCTGTCTGTCTCTACAATCAATAATAAGAGATAAAAGTTGTTAGAAATCATCTTAAAATTAGGGCTGCACAATTAATCGAAATTTAATCAAAATCGCAATATTTTCAAATTGCATCACTGAGCAATATTTATACTTATCAAACTGTACCAACTTCTGAAAACATTACAGTATCAGGATACTGGGTCGGCCAAATGTCACAATAGACCATGCAATCTGTGAGGGGGAGTTCAGTGTGGGGTGGAATGCAAATTTGGGGTATTACCCCTATTTCTGCATGCATTTTCTTTTCAAAATAAAAGCAAGAAGATGCTGTAACAGCTGTTCGATATTTGGTACTGTGAAAAATATCCCAATGACAATGACAAATGTCAGCCCAAACCTTGTACAGATCCCTAAAAAAAAAAAATCACACATGACCATTTTAATGTTTTTAAATGAGAAATGGGAAAATTATTTAAAAATGATCAGTCCCTCTAAAATCACAAATCATATCCCAATTACAATATTATTCTAAACAATCACTGTTGGATTTTTGTTTTTAGATCTTGAGGCCCTGTTCAAAATACGACCAAACTCTCTACCAACCATCTGCCTCATCAACAGAATATCAAAAGGAGACTTTTAGGACACTTTTGTTTGCATTCCCTGATTGAACAGTCCCCATGACATGTTGTATCAAAGGCGGGGCCCATCTTATGCAATAAGGACCACCCACACTACCATTAAAATAAATTAACTGCCTTGCATATGTGAGCTAGTAAGTAACAAAAGATTGTGAAACCAAAGTACCACCAGAGAGCGCTTACAAGTTTATTTTTGTACTGTAAAATGTTGTACTCAGTTTATTTGCAAAAATGCAAAAAAAAAAATTTGTTCTCAGTATTTTAAAACTCAAGCCTCAAAAATTAAGTAACAGCTGGGTTCTTCAACGCTATAATTCAAAGGTGAAAGCAACTGTTGAAACCATCATTTAGTGACTAAACTGATCAAAAGATAAGATGGATCTCACAATCTATCTGATTCATCTCAAGCGCTGGCAATGACTGATCAAGACTGATCTTACCACCTTCACCAACTGATTTCCGGAGTTAACCCTGCACTTTACTTTGGTGTTGTGCACCACATCAGGGAGTAGAAACCACAGAAATATCAGCAAGATTTATTATTTCTACCTATAAAAGAAACTCGAATCAACTTTGAAAATTCTATTGAAAAACCCTGCACTTCTTACTCTTCTTACATCAGACATGTGAAGATGCTCAAAGCTGCCAGATATCTGCACGATCATCTTACCAGCTCACCGCAACCTCTGACCTCTGTGCAGCTAAGCATGCACACACACACATCACACCCACACACACTCCCACTCTACACTGCCTGTGCCGTCTACTTATGCTGCGATGATCTCCCACGCCTGCATGTGTGTTTGCGTTGATGAATAAGCACATCAGTCTGCCAGCACACGTGTGTGTGCATGTGTGCGTGTGCGCAGAACAGAGTGTGTATATGCATGCTGTGATGTGAGTGTGTGTGGGAGAAACAGACTAACAGTGGGCGTGTGTACATCGGCATAAGTAGGTAACAGGTAATGTGAAGCAGGGTTGTGGTGTGTGTGTGTGTGTGTGTGTGTGTGTGTGTGTGTGTGTGTCACATGGACACTATGTACTATATGCATCACTGACCCTGCACTATGTGGCTTTCCCATACAGCTTTGAGGCAGCGAGTGCATGTGTATTTTCTTGTGCTTTGACTCATATTTAATCTGAAGGCTGAGAAGAAGGCTATATATGTGTGTACGCCTGTGTGTGTGTGTGTGTGTGTGTGTGTGAAGACTTATTGCTCACCACAGTGCTCATCAAGACCAAATCATGGCACGGCTCTTCACTGTGTGCTTTTGCCCTCAGCAGGGGAGCTATTTGAGCATGTGACTGCATGTAGGTGGTCGGGCACTTCATTTTCTGATGTTGTTATATGAAGCTATCCAGCGTGTGTATTGGTACGTGGGTGGCAGCTGCCTCGTTGTGGAAGGCATGAGAGTTAACTGGGCAGCGTGTGTGTGTGTGTGTGTTGTAAGCTATTTATCAAATCCCTGGAGAACCTCAAAATTGAGAAAGATGGAGGGAGCACAGGGAGGAGAAGGAGGGATGTAAACAACATCGACTGAAAAACGGTTTCGGATGGTTCAGGAAGGCAGCATTTCTGTGCTAAACATGGGATGACAGAGAGAGAGGGCTGTAAATAAAGTGAAACCACACGGTCAAACATTCACTGGATGCAGCGAAATGAGAAGGACGGAGAGATGAAAAAGCAAGAGGGCAAACAGATGAGAGAAAGTGAAGATGAATGCGTTGAGTCACGGTGTGTGAACACAACAGCGGTGTGATGGTGAGGGAGGAAGGAAGGAAGGAAGGAAGGAAGGAAGGAAGAAGAGAAAATAAATGTGTCTGTGTTATGTTTTAGTATAACCGCTGGGTCTGAAAAACAGGATCTCACTGTACCTTTTGGACTCAAGTGTTTAAATGGCTGTTAGAGGGAGGGTTAGACTGTAGTCAATGACAGTCAGACTATCCACAAGGATGCACAATAATTATTGGCCCGATATTCCAAATATAACGTCATTTTTATTGTACAGATAATTCAATTGGGCAGCACGGAGGCTTGTGGTTAGCACTGCTGCAACACAGCATGAAGGTCCTGGGTTCGAATCTAGGTCTTTTCGCCTAACATCAAGAGGGTCCTGGGTTCGATAACCAGCTGGGGTAGTACTTTCTGTGTGGATCTGCCATGTTCTCTCCGTGCCTTCGTGGGCTACCTCTGGTTACTCTGACTCCTCCCACAGTCCAAAGACATGCAGGCTAATTTGTGACATAATTGTCTGTGGGTGTGAATGTGGGCATGAATGGTTGTGTGTCTCTATACAGTATGTCAGTCCTGTAATGAACTGGCGACTTGTCCAGGGTGAACCTCGCCGTCGCCCAATGTCAGCTGGGACTGGCTCACGCCCCCTACGACCCTGGATGCGCTGGAGCAATTACGGATAATAAATAAATGATGAAAAAAAAAAGATAATTAAGTTTTCGCCAATAAATATAGCTGATTATACAAAGCCATAATTGCTTTATGCAGGTTTTACACCAAACAACATTTCAAGTAATTTCCAAAGTCTCAAATTTCCAAAATCGAAATAAAATCGTTTGAGTTTTGCTAGAGTTGTGGCATGCTCCATGATCTCGGTCGTTTGGTGTAAGGAGGTCACAGAACTAAATCTGGACTGATTTAAGGCAATCTTTACTTTGGGTTGGGTATTTTGAAGGGATGGGCATTTCAAGTAAAAGTGCTCGTCGATAGCTGCTCAGCATTATTCGACAATTATTCGAAAATCGCTGCACCCATGATCGTCATACAGTTTCCCCACTCATGCTAACGTTAGCTTAATCTGGCAGAGTTTGCACTGCACCTCATTTTCATTTATTTTCTTTACAATGTTTAACACAGAACTGTTTGATGGCTGTTAAAGTCTCTGCAGGTTTCTGTGCTGTTATGATCTGCAGCATGTGCTGGTTCATAGTGCTGTAGTAACTATAACTGTAGTAACACTATACTGACTTTGTACAGAAAACACCGTGCTGCTACACACGTTGTATTGGAGCCTTGTAATAACGCGACATTACTGATGCATGTAATAATGCGATATTTGGTGTTATTGCATTATTTCCAGATGCCGGTAAAACAAGGGAAAAACTGACTTTTTTTTGTTTTTTTTAGACGAAATCATAATCGCATGAACTATTCTGCTTTTTCTAAGTTAATGAGCATTTGAAT
>JAQFJA010000016.1:13878142-13892697 GCA_029874485.1 Naso brachycentron
CATGACAAGTCCCCTCAGAGATAAGTGTACGAGGCTGTGTGTGAGTTTCCCTTGGGCTCGTGCTTCCATCTGCACAGTAACATGTAGCTCTGATCCGCATCTGGACTGGAAAAAAAAAATTAAAAAATTAAAAACACAACACCCAAACTCAGCAACCACACAGCAAAACTCATATCAGAATGATGTGCAACCCTTTGAATGAACAGTTTACAGAAAATCTAGAATAAATGCAATGGCGACAAAGACAAGCCTATGGCCTAAATTCAATATGTAAATGGTAAAAGAATGCATTTATACAGCACTTTCTAGTCTTGCAACCACTCAAAGTACTTCACAATACAAGTCAGCACTGTTCTACCTGACAATGAGCCCATAATGAGCGGATAATAAGCATTGAATAAGCATGAATGCGGTCATTTAAATATTTGAGACACAATAGCAATTGCAACAATAATATTATTTTCAGTGTCGATAGCTACCTCAGACTATCTATATGCTTCTTTTGTGCCTTCAGAGAAGTCACTGTTAAAAGCGTGGGAGGGCACCACGCTAAAAGAAGAAATGAAAAAAGCTCCTTTGTTTCTGAACACAGTATTCCCCAGAACAAGCATGCTGCGAATTATTTTCTGTGTCACCAGCATTCAACAACTCCTACACGCAGCATATTAACTCGTCATATTGTCCCTCATGAGGGCAGAAATAGTACACATCACACCTTTCAACGCTTTCCTGTAACGACTCATAGCTGAACCAGAAGAGGAGACGAAATGACGCTGCTCCAAGGCCAGCATGAGCTTTAGATTTCATAAACCATATGCCAACGCATTTGAGTGCTCTGCCTGTGTTCAAATTTTCCCTTCTGCTTTGCTCTTTCGTTACATCTTCTTCTCTTTGCATCATATAGACTTTGAGACAAAGCAGAGTTTAAATCAGTAAAGATACACGTCATTTGCATTGACATATGTATTCACTATAGCTTGAAGCAGTTGCAATGACGCAGCGGGACTGAGACAGAGCCCATGACCGCCATATTGGTACCAAATCATTGGCAGCGGGTGAATCAGCATCAGCTCAGAGAGCCATGATGGCACCGTGGGTGTTGACTGCTTCAGAAACAATGGCGGCAGAGGTGAAACTGCACTTGGTGATAGATCCATCACAGCTGTTTATGAGGGGAGGATGTGACTGTGGGGCAGAGATGTATTGTTGGCACTGGGAGGAAGAGGGCCAGCAGAGGACGGTGAATCAGAGAGCTGAGTAATGGACAAGACTAGGCCAATACCCAAGACAAAAGGGCTTAGATTTGGCTGCACTCAGGCATCAACAGCAAAGTACGACTCTGCGGGGAGAGGGGGATGAAGCAGAGACGAATGTAAAGGTGAGACACAAGGCGACGAGACAGACGAGGAGGAAACAGGAGGGGAAAATAAAGTGAGGGCGAGGAGGAAGGAGGAAGCATGTGGCTGAGTCTAATTCCTCCATCAGATCACATCTCTCTGCTGTAGCTCTTCCTCGTGGCCCAGCTGCTCCCCTTCCCGTTCACCGAACCACCCTGGCTTTGATGTTGGCCTTTTCTAATAAAGCCTTCCTTTAAAAAAAAAAAAACCTCTCATCAGCCTCTCCCCCTCCCCCTTCTTCTCACCTTCATCCACTTGAGCCCATTTTCTCTCCTTCATAGCCTAATCCTTTTTTTTCTCCCGCTCTCATCTCACCCTCGGCTTCTCACTCCCTCCCCCTTGACTTCTGACAATGGGGCCCTCCTCTTCTCGTTCCAAACGACCTTTTTCTTGTCACCCGCCGTCCGTCTTGTTTCATGATTGCTGCATGATATGTGCGGGTTTTCTCTGCTTTATCTTAGCTTGACATTCAGACTGGATAATCATTTTGCTGTCACTCCATTATTCAGCGTGACATCACCTTTGATTTTGCTCAAACAGATCATCCCTGACGTATTTCTGATGCTCTCAGGATATTTTCAGCTGCGTTGGCCAATGTGCAGGCAGTTGATATTGTTTATTCAAAGATTTTTTTTTTTTGCCTGGGCAAATAGTCATTGGGACAAGGTGTGTGTGAGGGAAATCACAGGGCAAGATGGCTGACCTTTGCAAGCTAGCTAGCTAAGTTAGCTAACTAATGTTAGAAATCCTGCTACAAATTGCTAATTTTCTCATGTTTAAGACATTTTCTTACGAGGAAAAAGTTTTTCATTGAGGATTTGTTTTAATAAAGCGAGAAGAAATAGAGACAAGTTGGATTGTAACGGCGGTTAACAGACTACAGCCCAACAGATATTATTAGATGTTGGTGTGCTGACATGCTGCAATGTTTTGTTTGTTATTAGTTAATGTGTCCAAATAATTTCATGCCAAATGGGTCATTTAAATGACCAGACAGGAAAGTAAAATATTAATTTATTTATTTCTTCATTCATTTATTCAATATGGGATATTTGGACGCAAGAAAATTCAAAAATACAATATATTGCCTAAATTATACGTATAACTATCTGCAGAATGTGGTTATAAAATACTTTTGACAAAGATATGTAATGGAAGCAGGATAACTTACATTTTAACTTACTTTACTCTAAACAACAATTCACTGAACAGTTAACACTTCACTTATTAGGCTAGTTATCAAATAATAGACTGCCCTGCTGGACAAATCAAGTAATTACACCAGTTTAAATCACCGGTCAACGCATTTGTTTTAGCATCAGCGCATATCCAAGAACACATACACCAATACAGATAATAATAATAATAATAATAATAATAATATCGCTAAAAACAGATGTATCGGTCAGGCCCTTGCTAATAAGTTCGCAAAAACAACAAACATCAGCCTGTGTCTCCTTATAGTGCATGATGAACTTAGTAAGACTGTAGATCACACACATTTTTATTTTGCATTTATTCTGTTATTTTGTTAACCTCACATACAGAATGAGCAAACCTTCAATATTTTTAGTTTCTAAAATAATAAGATTTGCTTTTTTGATAATTAACTGAGTATGTTTTTGCTTGAGGACTGTTAATGTGACAATACAAACATTTTGAGATGCCATTTTGAGGTTTGGGAAATTGTAATTAACATTTTATTTTATTTTATTTTATTTTACTTTATTTCATTTTATTTGACATGCCATAGACTTACTAAATAAAAGATTAATCAAAGCATTACTCTGCAGTTTAACTGTCAGTCTGAGATAAACTGTTCATGGTAACTATGTTTACAGTGTCCTTATCTATCCAACAGACTGATTAGTACTGTGGAGTCTTGGCAATGGTTACAGTTGGCCTGAGTTTTTCTCAAATCAAGCTAAACAGTCATTTTCTTGAGCAACAGCAGAGCTTTTTTAAACTCGCTGACAAATGTGGGTGTCAGTTCAGAGGTCTGGAACCAGGCTAACGTCACCCTCCACTTCTCATTTTCTCTGCCACGGTGCCCTGAAGACGCCTGATCCCTCTCTCTCCTCTTAGTATTTCCTTCCTCTCCTAGTCTTTCCTTGCTGAGCTCTGTAGGGAGCGACAGTCACCCTGCCGTCGCGAGCTGACACTCAGCCTGAGGCAAAAGCACCCTGCCAGGACACATACACACATAATATCTACACAAAGTAAATCGCTATTTGATGTAAGTCACTCGGTGAGGTAAGACGATTTGCACTCTGTGAAGGATTGCAAGGCACAAACGCAAAGGGAGAAGACACACACACACACACACACACAAGCACCATTTAGCTGCAAGGTCAGCCAGGACGCTGATGTGAGAGCTGCCAAACATAACGAAAACGACTCTGCTACAGGCACCATTCAATGTGAAAACATAGCATGAACAAACAGTAATACCCACACAAAGCGACACACACAATCAGCCACTATTTGATGTAATGTGCAGGTGAGACAGGCTCGATTCAACTGCAGCAAAGAATGCAGTGAAGATGATACTCAAAAGCAGCAATCGACTTGAAAACAGACAAACACAAACGCTGTGTACTGCAGAGGAAAGGTGAGGCAAGAATTTGCTGCCATGAAAATCACACCATGAAAGGCAGCAAGCAGCATGACAGAAAAATACACACTGTGACACATTCTGCATAAACATGAACGTCATTTGAATAATGGTTTAAGATTACACTTTACACGTAACATACAAAACACTAGCATGTGATAAAGGATCTAAATCGATGCCAGATGCAGGTTCAAGTGCTTGTTGTGAATTCAATGCAATCTTGTGAGTGAAGGCACTTAATGTAAC
Organism: Naso brachycentron; assembly: GCA_029874485.1. NCBI lineage: Eukaryota > Metazoa > Chordata > Actinopteri > Acanthuriformes > Acanthuridae > Naso > Naso brachycentron. Next base: position 13,882,400 of record JAQFJA010000016.1, read on the forward strand.
AGTGACGGCGCACACACAATAATACACCACCTCCATTCGATGACCAGTTAAATGCGAGACGAGATGCAGAAAGGTGAAGAAAATGACTCACGCTGTATTCGCTGCATATACAACTCTTTGCTTGAGTGAAGGCTGGCTACCTGAATAGATAGTAACAGGATCAATCAGCACAAATAAAGCAGCAGAAATGAAGGACGTTTTAATGGACTGACTCTTAAGTTTAGTTTACTTTATTTAGTTTATTAAAGGCAGTGTGCACGAACATTAATAGTTTGCAACAAACAAAAAGATGCGTGCACCAGATTTAGCAAGAGAAAGTTAATTTCCATCTTAGTCCAAACAGGAAATGTCAACACAATAAATTAAAGGGCATCATTTATAAAACATAGTCCATTTAACAAAGACAATTCAAAGTGCGTGTCATAGTAGACAACAGAAATGTCCACAGTCTCCACAATCTAAAAGACAACTCAATGCTGTACCGCAAAATGCAAACCAGATTTATGCTTCTGCGTTGAACCTGCGCTGAATGCCGCATACTCTATGTCGTGCCTAACACTGCAGCCTGGCATGCACCTCGGCATAAATGTAACTACACGCCACCATGACATAGCTGTGATTGGTGGGCTTGGTTCACAGTCGCTAAAAATCTGCTGCAATAGCTTCCCACGAGGCAGCTGAAGGGCAGGGAAGGAACTGGCTGCAGTGCTTTACAGACCTCCAAACCTTTGGTTTGTTTTTTTGTTTTTGTTTTTTTTAAAGGTAATGATGACTTGGAAAAAATGCAGCTTATTAATATCCAATTTGTCAAGTTGTGTCCTCTATTGTTCCCCCAATCCAAGGGTAGCGGTCAATTGTTGGAGGACCACCCCTTTTATGTGACTGGCTCTCCTAAAGTTGAGGCAGTTTCAACTATTTTCGCCACAGCTGGCTGTGTTTTTTCAGGTGACCCATGCAGCCCAGAGTGCCGCAGCCAAAATGGACAGGCCTCATTCAAATGAATAAGAAAATCTGCGTATTTACCAGATCACCTGATTTAGTCTGAATGTAGCCTCAGTTATTCCTTTCTTGCCACGTGATGAGGAATGAGCTGCAATGGTTGATGTTTCTATGGTTCCCAATTCCTTCCGCTCTGTTCCACTGCAGCTGAAATAAAACTGCACTTTTTGCCCAATTGTTTAACACCTTTATATGTCAACAATGGTATTGAGATACTTATGTTATCATCATTTTGTGAAATTGACAAAACAGTTACCGTCGTATAAATCAGCATGAAGATGTGAGCCTAGGATGGACTGAAACCCCCACTAGCGTGTTTTTCCCATTTTTTGTTTTAGTTACACACCTCAAGGAAATGTTAACAGGCAGGAAAGGGGAAATTTGGTTGCGCAAACACGAAAACACACACACACACAATCTTGTTTTTGTCACTTAGGAAGACACACATTTCCCAGCCCCAAACCTTGCCAGGGGAGTAGCTGCATTAGTGTTCGTCTGGTCAGCTCCAGTGAGCACAAGTACAATTCAGACACTAAACCAATATCATGTTGACTTTTTCCAGTGCTGCACAACTATTCATGGCATTTCTTGTATGAGCAACCAAGTTCAACCCTTTGAATGCATTCCAGAGGAGCCTGTCTGAAGATTTGCACCATTATCCCCACATGTAAACAAAGTAGCTCAGGAGTGAGACATCTCACTTCCTTTTCATTTCCCACTCTGAGACAGTCTTTCATGTGTTATACCTTCCAGTGTTGCCATTAGGGAACAACTATAAATACTTTGATACCTTGAGCTTTAACCCTAAATTTTAACTGTTGACCTTGTGGGGACCAGCATTTGTAGGGACATTATGAGGACTCGCTTTCAATTTAGGACTCACAGGCATAGATTGAGGTGTCTTGTGCGTTAAAAAAGAAGTGACCTCTTGTTCTTTTGCTCATTCTTTTCTGCACGCTTTCCGTCGTCTCTCTCTCCGTCCCTCGCCTTCATTCTGTGCCAACCTCTCTCTCCCTCCCTCTCTCTCCGTCTCTTCCCGTCTTGCTCTACTTCCCACAGCCACAGGCAAGGACACACTGAGGCCTGTTACTTCCTAAGGAGGGCAGAATCAACCTTTACATACGCATGCACACACACATTCACACACTTTGCAGACCCTTCTCTGTCAAAATCTATCATTTATGTTTACAACAAAAAAAGTATGTGTAACAAATTGTAGTTCACACATGTTGCAGGGGTCCATTGGCTGCATCCAAAATAAATAAATAAATAGAAATAAACCCTGAGCACATGTTATCATCGCTGGCAAGTTTGCTAATCATGTTTTTTGCTGGTTTGCACTTTGTTATCCAGAGCACAGGGCTGTTGTCTAGCCACTTCCCCTCATCTATGCCAGTGAGACGGAGTGAGCATGTGACCTGCAGTCTGTGTGAGTTTGTGTTGTGAGAGAGAGAAAAGATAAGATAGTGCCACTGGAAAGAGAGAGCTGAAAAAGCTAACTTACATGCCGATTCTGTATGAATGCATTTGCTTTTCATTAAACATGCAAGTTAATAACTAAAATAAACATTTCCTCGATTAGGAGCATATAGGAAGAATCCTGTTTTTGTTGTCTCACTCACACACATGCAACAGAAGTGCACACATATAATATAATTTAACCTTCATTAAAGCGATTACAGATTAATGAGCTAAAACCCACCTAATCCAGTTTAGCTCGAGGTAGGGAGACAATGCCATCGGAGCTCGCTGTCTGCCACCCTGCACGACCACGTAACAAGAAACCTTTTATCTGAATGTGCAATGGAATTAGCTTCCTGGTTATCATCCAATCGGAGCCACTCCTGCATTGATACAGCAATCAGAATGATCAGAGAGTATCGAGTCTTGGCTACGCGTGTCTTTATTTAGCAGCAGCTTTGTTGCGCCATTACCTGAATTTATTAAATTTTTAGCTTCAGTTTCTAAAAGAAAAAAAAACAACAAACAGGGATTCGGCCCCTGAGAGGATATTTTTGCAAAGCTTTTTTTTGCTTTGTTGCCAAGACTTAGATGAGACGATCAATACCAATCTCTCATGTCTATTTACTAAATATAAAGCCAGGAGACAGTGAGCTTATTTTAGCATAAGGAATGGAGGCAGAAGGAAACAGGTTGCTTGGTTCTGTCCAAATGTGAAAAAGAGAAAAGGGAATGGTTAGTCTGCCAATAACTTATCGTAATATGAGCACATGTTGTTATATTTGACGGCGTTAGGCTAACTGTTTTCCCCTGCTTTCATTCTCAGCACTAAGCTAAGCTAATGCTGACTGCAACTGTGTGACACACTTTGTTTTTGCATTCATTTATTGATTTAGCAATGGGTGACGACTTCAAAATTGGTTTCAGTTTGTGCTGCTTTGTTATGGCATTAGTGCTTGTGTAACACAGCTGAAAATCATAATTATGTTTTGAAAGATTTAGGCTTTGGTCTGTCTTTGAACGTGTTTTTCTCCTCTTTTTAAAGGAAAAACTTACAAACACTGGCACGCAAAAGCTGTAAATACAGCTAACAGCAGCACACAAGATGAATGCTGGGTAGATTATCTCAAAACTGGAGAGACAGGTCATTGTCATAGATCCAATTTTTAAATAAAGCATATAACTGACTAAAAGGCCAATGCACAACTTCAAGAACTTATGAACAAGTGTGTCGGATAAAAAGTTAAAATAGATTAGAGGAAAAGGATCCTGCACTCCGATACTTGCAAAAAAGTTTATTAAATGTAGTAAAGTGCATTTATTTACATTTATTAAATGTAAATAAAGTATGAAAACTACCAAGCGTCTCTTAAAAAACAAAAAAAAATTGTCATCTGACAGTTGTTTCAGTAGACTGCTGCAGGCTTGAAGAAAAGTCAACAAATGAATGTCAGTAGACTTTAAACACAGGCACTGTGTCAAGGTCAAACTGTGTTAAGTGCATTACAAGCTTGTGTTGTCACACAGGTGAAACAGTGTGTAACCTGAGCCGCAGAGGATTACAGACATGTGCACGCATTATTTGCATGGACATGAGGATATACAGTTGCAGCACAGAGACACAAATGTAGGTTATGTTGTGTTGTTTACATTTGAGTGCACATTATGTGCTTATTGTCAATCCATGTGTGCATCTTTGTGTGGGTTTCCTCCCCAGATACTTTACAGATGTGCAAAACATCAAAAATCCCAGGAATGCATTAAATGGGGGATGTTAATCGTATTTTTCCATCTAAGCACATTTCGACAGGTTGAAAATGAGATTATGTAGAAAGTGCTTTGTCATAACATGATCCACTGTGTGTGTGTGTGTGTGTGTGTGTGTGTGTGTGTGTAATGTACCTGTTGTCAACATGTTTGTGTTTACCTCACAGCATGTCTTTTAATGCTACTAAAACCCACAGCACCCTTGTTTATAACACATCAGATGAAAGCAGAGCATATGTCAGTGACACTGTCCGTGAAGAAGTGTCACTACACTTTGGAAAAGGAAATCTGTGTGTGTGTGTGTGTGTGTGTGTGTGCGTGTGTATGTGTGCAGTGCACTAGCTGCCAGATGGGAGTATATGATTCCACAGCAGGGGGATCGGTGCCAGGAGACAAAAGCTCTCAAAAACACACACAAACTTTACAATACCGCAACAAAGGCCTCCTCAGACCGCAGCAGTGTTACAGTCATAATGAACGACAACATCTACACCACAGCAGCAGCAGCAGCAGCAGCAGGAGAATAACTCAGCTTCGCTACCTATATTCTGCCTCTCTACAACCCTGTGTGAGAGGAATGACAACCAGCTGCCAGACAAATGATTTCTTTTCGTCTGCTCGCTTTGTCACATAGCCTCTCATCACTGGAAGGCTCCTTTCTCTTTTGAAATCCAAACTGGCATCTAGAAAACAGACAGTAGCTGAACATGAGACTGGAAATGGAAAAAAAATGTGTTATGATAGAAGCAAGGACTATTACTGCATAACCTTATTGTTACTGGGCTAGCATCTTGAAGTCCATTTCCAGAGTGTCTCTTATAAGGCCCGACCGATATATCGGCTGGCCGATATTATTAGCAGATAAGAGTCTATAGCAGATATATCAGTATTACCATATATGTTCTCTTGTATGCGTCGATATTAAAACTGTTGTAAAGGCCAGAGGAATGCTTGGACTCGTGATTTAAAATGGTGTAATTCCCTAGTTTGTCCAGCAGAGGGCGGCCTATGTTCACTGCACTGATGGTTGTAATAAAGTTGTTATGTAAGATATCCTGCCCTCGATACAAATCTTTTCACAATTATTTCATAACCACTTTCAGCTATTAGGCCTATTACATATATAAGTATTGGCTGATATATTGGATATCGGAATTTCCTTGCTCCCTATTATCTGTTATTAGCATCAGCCCCAATAATCTCATACTGATCTGGCCCTAGTCTGTTAGTTTGTAAGTCCTAAAAATTAGGGCCTAACTGATACACCAGTTGGTTGATATTATCGGCCGACGTTGGGCCTTTGCAGATTATTGCTACCAGCATGTGGTTCACCAATGTGCGCTGATATCAAAAAATGATTTTTAAGCTTGGAAAAAATGCATTAAATGTTGATAATTTAATATAGTGTAATTCTGTAGTTTGCAGCCCCTTATATAATAACTACTAAGTGAAGAGTTTACTGTTGAATGCACTGAAGTTATAAATAAAGTTTGTTAAAATGTAGATATCCTGCCTCTATTAAATGTTATTGTCACGAGTACTTAACAACCATATAAAGCAGATTTTATCTTTCTACAATATCAGCCGATATATATTGGAAATTTGAATTTTCTTGCTCCTAATTATTGGTATCGGCCCCAAAAATCCCGTATCAGTGGGGCCCTACTAAAAACGCATTTTGTTAGCTGTCTCCTGTTGCACGGAGGAAATAAATTCCTAAAGAGTAAAAACACAAATTATCAGCCAAGAGTCATCATGATGATGAGTTGAAGAAGACAAAGACAAAATCATTCAAATGTGGGGTTTACATTAATAGGAATATTTCAAAGGCAAAAGGGATAAAAGGTTGAAGATCTTTTCCTTGGAACGGCAGTATCTTGTAGAAACTCTGTCCAAAAACAGCTGATGAAAAAGGGATTTGTTGTGTTTTACTCGAGCCAATATGTTTCCAATTTGTTTGAGCAGCAACCAAACTAACCAGACTGGCTGTATTTTTTATCAGCACTGAACCAAGGGGTTTTTGTCTGAATTCGAGCCTCAAAACTGACACCATTACCTTACAAACGTTATTTGTAGGCAGGTCTATAAAAGAGCATTTATGCCACTACTTGAGCATACCACCATGGAACTTCTTTTGAGAGGGTTGCAGCTTTTAAAAGCTGGACAAAAGGCTTCACTGCAGGTTTGTAACAGCATGCCAGCCGTTAATATTCTCAGAAAATATTATTCCTTTTTCATATGAGTATTTTACTGCATTCTAATTTTTATAAAGGCTAATAAAAATACATTCCTTTGTCTTTCCGAAGCCCAAGGATGAACAGATCATTAAAGGTAATAATGACTATGTAAGTCATCTTTTCTCATCTCTCCTTGGGAGTTCAGCTTCCCTCGAAGCTGTGAAGCTATTATCAGAAATAGCAAATAATCACATAGACTCAGGGTGAGGAGGAGGAGGAGGTTTGCACTTAACACTCTATCTCCCTTCATCTCCAACATGCGAGCTGAGCAGCAGAGGAAACTCCAGACCTCTCGGCCACTCAGCTGTGCGGAAAAACAAGCAGCGCCAAGGCCAAGCGGCAAAGCCAAAGCTTCTTAATAAACATGAACACCACGGCCCTGTCAGCGTGTGTGTGTGTGCATGTATGCGACGGCACGCTGGCGCTCTCTCCATTTCTTTTCATTAGTGTGTGTTTAGCAGCCGCGGTTTAGGGGGCAGGGAGGATAATGTGACAGTGACACTCGAGGAATGAGTGTCGTCCCACTATTGTGTTGCGGGGCAATTATAGCAACCGAGTCTAACAAATGCACGATGTATAATTCAGAGCATCCTGCATTTCTGCACCGTGCTTCTTCATACCAACAGTATTCATTACCAGGTCAGTAGATAAGCATTTGTTTTTAATGCAATGACGCTACTGTTTTCACTTATTAAGCTGATGCTCTTTTAAGGTACACACTTAGAGTAGAACTGTCTTCAATCGTTGGATAACAAACATTTTAGGCAACTATAAGTGAACTGACTGGCATGACTCATGTTAAGATACCAGTGTTTTTGTCTAGGCTACTCAAAATCTTTGATTATCCTGAATTTTAGTTCTTGTTGTGGGTTCATGTTCGTTTAATGAAAGCAACCACGAGTGACAATTTTCTTGAGAAGGAAACCACTCAAATAAAACGGGAGGTAGAGTTCCCTTTACAGGATTGTTTCTGTGTCTACAAGAGGAAATCTGATAACATACAAAAACATACAGCCTTCAAAATAATCTCTCAACCCCCTGGGAGGGTCCTGTCCTCACTTATCTTAGAGAAAAAAAACAAATTCCAGTGCTGAAGTCTCAGTGGACTAGTTTAAAGCAAAATAAAAATTTCTAAAATAAATTAGCTGCTTCTTACTGCATGCAATCGTATGCTAAGCTATAATAATCGCCTCCTGCCTCAAACTCATTAGTCAACTTACAAATCTGACAAACATTTTGGTAACCATCTTCTAATCTAACACTCACAAAGAAGATCATTTCAGTAAATGTCAGCCTAATCCTTGAAGTAAATGTTAAACCTCTGATCTTGTTCTTTATAGCTGCACACTTGCAGCATGGCTTGGATACACTCAGTTATTTGTGTGAGTCCTTGGAAGGAATCGCTTTCTAAAACATGCACGAAAGATCAGTGGATTTTAACATTCGGTTGGGTTTGCAATTGAGGAATTGGCATTAAAAAAAAAAAGAAAAACTCACAAGTGTGAATTCGCAATAGCTATGACCAGTGACCAAAAATGAGTGTGAATGTTAAATCCATTCTATAATGTATATTCAGACAGAAAGTGAATAAATTAAAATTACTTTCAGCAATGATACTTCCCACAAGAGTCTACAGTCAATGACAAAAGGTTAGAGAGTTAGGCAAGGGGCGGGGCTAAAATGTAGGGGCGGGGCCACCCATGATCAATGAAAGTGTGTGTGTATGTGTGTTTCTACAAAGTTTGGCCATGTTACATGAATCCACTAAGAAGTTATGTGCCTTTTTTGTTACAGGCCACTCCCATGGCCACACCCCATTTTCAGCAGGTGGCCCAAACAGTTAATCAGCTGTCCTCTGGCTTTTCACTAAATCTTGTACAAGTGTGTGAATCCATTGGGAAGTTACGTACCTTTTTGCAACAGGCCACTCCCATTGCCGCGCCCCCTTTTAGGCATCCGGCATGAACACAAACACACTTGACCACCATGCCAAATTTCAGACTCCTGAGGTGAAGACTGTGACTGCTAAAGAGCGAGGAATTTTTTGCAGACCGACCAGTCGCCCTACAGAGAGACATATGGAGCTGCAGGTGGAAGCTAAAAATTACTTTAACAGGCACTACCAGGCCTGGGCAATACAGCTGAAAAACCTATTACAATAGCAAAGTTCTATATCGGTCAGTATTGATAATTATTGATCCTGTAGGCAGTGACTGACGATTTGTTGTCTACTCTAAGGGGTGGGAGCAGCTTAGGCGATAAAATGAATAAATATCAACATTTTTGACTGAATACCGCAATACTGAGTCACTGTTGTAAGGATGAGTATTAGTGATTTCACAATATATTAAGCTAATGACATTTTTCGATAAGTAATCATCAGTAATATGGATGAGTTAGTAAAGGGATATAAAAGAACAACGAGAACTTTTCCAAAAAGACTCTTCTTTACAGTCCACACTCTTTCATATAGGTCTGCGGTTGCTCTGGGAAAGAGACTCCCCACTCATTCTTCTCCTGGAAGCCCCACTGAAGCCAAGCATCCATCTATGGACTTGAGTCATGGGACTTTCCACTCAGCTTAAGGAGACTTTTAATAATGCAAGGCGAGGAGCTCTGCGACTGGACCCATTCCTGGAATACCTGACACAGAGTAGCTGCACAAGGAGGCCTTAACTAAACTGTGCTGGATGCAGGAATCCAAACCATTTGTGGTGTGAACACTGGCAGCTGCCGTTGACATTCCACCTGACAGTAACGCTGAATACACCTGAGGACTGCTAATCTTTACTCGCTGCAGCCTCCGTGTGAGTGAGGTGAGGCTTCGGAGGCTGGTGGAGCAGGCTCCGTGCTCATCAGTGGGATTATTTGGCCGCCAGAAAATTAAGGTTTCATTCCTGAGGTGAGAGGGGTAACCAATGAATCGAGCAGAGCCCCCGTATATATGTGTGTGTGATGATGACATGGCAGAACCCAGAGGAGACAGCGGAGAGAAGAATAACACTAGGGGCTAGGTATTGGTTTTTGATACCTTTAAAAGGTCCAGCATGTAGAATTTAGGGTGTTTTATTAGTAGAATGTTGCAGAAATTGAATATAATATTCACTGGCATGTTTGCATGAGTCTATGTATTACAAAAAAAAGAGAAAAGCTGTTTTTCCATTACCTTACATCTACAAGGAAATCGAATGCACTAAGCTTGCCATGTCGCACCGCCATGTTTTCACGGTAACCCAGAATAGACAAACCAAAAACTGGCTCTATAGACAATCTCTTGCGTTTTTTAGCCAGTTTCGTGGCCCTTCATAGATTCCCCTTCATGCTTGGAAGGGGAGGGTTAGCAAAAGGATATTCTGTCACATTCAATCTGGAATTCTGCCCCTAGATGTCGCTAAATCCTAACCACTCAACCGAAATTACCCAATACAAACTAATATCAAAACTTCTCCACACGCACACACACACACACAAAAAACCCCAGCATTTAATCATCTTCGTGCCCAGATCTAAAAAAAAAGAAATCTGTTTATATGGTTTTGCTAGCAGCCAATTACTGCAAGCGTTCTTCGTTTTAAAGTGATGCGTGACTGGCTCACCACTGCAGCAGCTACAAATCATACAGTCTGTCGTGAGGTGACTAACAGCGGTGCATTTCATGGAGCTGCCACACAACATTTCAAAGTATTCTAAGAAACTTCTGTATTAGTATTGGTATTACTACAAGGGTATTGGTACTGGCTAGAGCCCCACCAATAAATCGGTTCGCCGACATTTGCCTCTTGAAGATTTATCTGTATCGATATATATATATATATATATATATATATGTTCTCT
>JAQFJA010000016.1:13898774-13910341 GCA_029874485.1 Naso brachycentron
AACAGAGTTTGCTCTGTGCGGAATCATCCCTGAATAAATAAAGGTTTAAAAAAAGGGGGGGGGTGCCCGGTGGCTCGGTCGGTGGAGTGGGCACCATGTGTACAGGTCTGTGTCCTCGCTGCAGCGGACCCGGGTTCGATTCCACCTGTGGCCCTTTGCTGCGTGCCGTTCCCCCTCTCTCTCCCCTGTTTCCTGTTTGCTCTTTGGCTGTCCTGTCCAAGAAATGGAGGCACAAAAAGCCCCAAAAAATATCTTAAAAAAAAAAAAAGTATTTACTCAACATTGGTTCCACTAGTGTTTCCAGTTGGACACGGACATTCCTGACATGACCTACTATGTACTGGATAATGTTAGTGGGTTTATGGCTGTCGGAGAGCATTATTATCTCATACTTGAACAGCAGTAGTAGTCACCTTTGCCAACATGTTGCAAATCAGCCCTTAGTTCTGCAGCACTTTCCTCATTCGCCTTTTCCACTCTCATTGCTGCTGTTTGCTGTGATGGTGGCTCGTACTCCAGCTCCACAAACACCATCAGCTCTCGGAAGCCTCCCTCTTTCACAAAACTTAATGGGAGCATATCTCCAGTCACCATTTTCATTATTAGCAGGCTAATCTTCTCACTCTGTTTTCATCACGACGGCAGGTGCTAACAGGGCTAGCAAAGGATGTGATGTGAGGCTGCCTGTCGGCTGTCTCTGCCGGTTTCTCCTTGTGCTTTAAGCACATGTGCTTAAGCACTGATATAGTATTTCTATGACAGGCAGGTTTAACGCCACAGATCTTTCACTGCACGTTACGGAAGTCCTTTTTGTCAAAGTATCTCAAAACATCACTCTTCCTGTTCGCAGTTGACATGGTGCATGTAATGCCAACTAAGCTGAACTTGTAGCCAAAAACAACACGTACACAGGTGCATGAGTAGTAAATCATCACTCAAATAATGACATCAATAACCAATACTCAAGTACTCAAGTAATCATACCCATCCCTAGTCTTTACTCTATGATGTTGTTGTATTTTCAGGTCTCAGCAATGACATCTGGGAGTTATGAGCAACATCTGTGTCGATACAGTCATCTTGTGTTCTCAAAACTTTCTCTACAAAAACATGTTATATAGCAATCTACAGTTTCTCCCACAGCGCTCCTCTCCCAGATGAGTAGCAGTGTTGCCAAAATCATGCAGACAGGGAGGATTTCTACAAAGGATCCCAACACAGCCTAAGTACCACAGTTTAAGTAAGTAGCGGAGTGAGCTGACCCTCTAACTCTGGAGTCGTTGACCTACAGCTACAGCAGCAGCTTCCGCCATCTGTCCTTAAAATGTCAGAGCAATCATCCCGTAAGTGTGGACATGTGCTGCAGGTTGTATGTCCTGCATGCTATTTTTTCCCTCACCACTAATGCATCTCTCTCACATTTGGATTCAAAGAGGAAAAAACACATCATGGATCTGGTTAAAATACCAAAAGGTTACAAATAGCAAATGTTGCTTTGGATGTTTTCTCCTGGTGTTTCCTTTGCCTGAGAAAAGGAAGGACAGAGGCAGTTTGGCCTTGTTGACCGGACTCTGTTTTTTTCAGCCCTGCTGGTTCCCATAGCGACCAGTGCTACTGCCGTGGTTACGGCCAATGGCACTTCCTCCTGGCTGGCACCCTGAAGACACTTCCTTGGCCTCTCTCTCTTTTTCTGTCTGTCTTTCCCTCTTCCCATCGCTCCTTTTCTTCGTCTTTCTATTTGCTCTCCTTCTTCCCTCTATCGTTCTCCAAAATGTCGAGCCTGCCTCTAATCTCCTTCTCCCTCTGTCTGAGTTTGTCTTTATCTTGACAGCCCCACTTCCTCTCTGCAGTACTTATCGCAGCATCTCTCTCTCCTCTCTGATTCAGCATCCCCCCACTACTTTCTCTGCCTCCATGCTTCCTCCTCATTCTGCTCTCTTCCTGTCTCTAAGCCTCTCAACCCTTATCTCTCCCTTCTCCCTGCCCTTCATCTGCTCTCTGCATTTCAAACTCTTCCTCCTCTTGTATTCCACTTCAATTTAATTCACAATAAAACAAAACTGCATTCAGAGAGAGTGTGCAGGATTTTTTTCCATGTTCTTTTTTCTGTATTATTTTAAACTGCGAGTGCAGGCCATTTTGTTTCATTTTGCTCTCAGAGTGTCTCAGCAGCAGCACTTGAGGCAAATAAGCTGGTCAGGCTGCAATTTTCCTGAGATGCATTTTGTTGGGCTGAATAATAGGCACTTACTGTGGAAGACAAGCAATCAGCTGGTTAACGCTCTGACCAAAAAAAACCCCCAGAAAACTTTGTTTCATATGAACGTGGTTGTTGTGTGGCACTTTGATTATATTTGTCAGAACCAACGTATAACACAAACCTCCATTCTAAGTCAGAGATGCAGTTCTGATAATTCAATGCACTGTAATTACAGCAGATTTGTCAGCAGTATAATTCAATTGGAGCATGACTGCTACTTGAAGGTTGACATTTATGCTCATTACAGCGCTGAGCATGTTCTGATAAATGACATTTTTCCCCGGGTTAGTTGTTATCCAGATCAAAGTTGAGCCATGAAACAGCAGTTTGCATGATATCATAAAGTGTTTCTTTCTTATACATTGCAAAACAATGCAGATGAATACGTCAGGCAGGCTGATGAGTGGAAATAAAAATGTTCGTTAGATCAATTTTTTAAAAGAAAAGAAAGTTAAATGTCTGTACATTAGAATTTTTTTTTAAAAACAAGGATAACAACAAGTTCAAAAGAAAGTGAAGTGTGAAATGGGACACAATCTTTAAGCTGAGATGAGGCTGGTGCTTCAAAAAAACTGATTGGTTATCTGCCCAGTCAGTGGTGGGCCTGACTGACATATCTGACAAGTATAGGTGCAATTCAATTTTAAACCTAAGAGACAGTAAAAGCACCTTATAAGTAAATATTTAAACCAATTTTTAGCTTATTATTGTGTTGGCCTTTTTTCTAGTTAGCTAGGCTTCTGAATTTTGATTTTGTTGGCTCTTTATTCTGTAATTCTATTTTCAAATGTGCCACTTCTTCATTTGTATTCAAACCATCTTTTTAAAGTACAAATTTTCAAACGAATAACAGATAAAAGCTTATGTTACATTTGTACGGCGCCAGCCACTCTGTGTTGTGACTGGTAGATCTGTTTATCTTTTAAATTAAACTTTAAGCACTGTGATGTCAGTAAATGTACATAGATGTGTGTAGTGAGGACAAAAATAGTAAAATAATACAATTTTGATGCTTGTATGTGCATGCACACGCGTTGGCACTTCAAACCACTATGTTAGGGCGATTGACAGGTCACCAAATCCCACATGCCACCCATGCACAAGACAGTGCCCCTCTTGGACACACCTCTGGACAAAAAGCAAAAGCTGGCTCGCTAATTAGCTGGATTTAAAACCATGCAGACTCTCCGTCTGGCAGCCTTCGCCGGTTCCCTTTCCTCACCTCTGATAATCAGCTGGATGACTTAAACGCAGTGCAAACCCACTGCTCTTTTTAACACGCTTCTTTCCCGCCATTGATAACGAGATTAGAATCAAGCAGATTAAAACATGGTCACGGGATAATCCTGGGTTACTTTCTTACACAGCGCCCTAAATCTGCCAGGTCATCAAGTGAGACTGCACAGGCTGCAAAGCCAGTGTCAGAATCAATTAAGTTTATGCCGTCCCTTATGCAACAGTCATACCAACATATAGAGTTCTCCTAATGTATTTTCATACATTTAAAAAGTATTGTGCAGACAGCATTAAGAACAGAAAGGTGCTGGATTAATTTTCCACTAATTAACCAATTATTCCAGCTCTAATACAATTGAATTACTTGCGTATTGCATGTTTTGCAGAGTGCATATAGCAGACTTGCATATTTTTCACCAAATGTTTTTGTTGATTTAAATATGTGCTGCTCAAAGTGATTTATGTGTAAAAGACAATGACATTTTGATTGCAGAAATAAGCAACAGCAATGCACTGTATGGACAGATGGCTCTGTGGGCGGCAGCCCATCATTACAGGCTGTCTCCCATACTGAACCAATGAGAGGGCAGGCAAGAACAAGCAAGACAGAGTAAGACATGCTTACATGCCAAGAGATGATGTAATTTACTCCAGAATGGACACTTCCCACCCACAAATATTAACATAACTCCCGCTACTATCATCATCAGTTGTCCGAACAGCTCGTTCGGCTGTATAACACCAGCAGTATATGTGTTGTTGCATTCTTTGGTCAGTAAAAGCTTAATTTTTAACAGACTGTTGCTCTGTGTGTGTCCCAGCATGTGTAACAGTGACCGAAACATCATGCAGTGCAGTGCAGCTCTTGTATGTAGGTCACTGTGCCTCCCAGACGGTCAGGTGACTGTCACGTTCAGTGTCCTCCTCTGCCCTCTAGCTGCAGAAATGTAGACTGCAGCTTGTTGCAGTGCAGTTCAACAGCAAAGAGTTGGGATTTTTGCCAGAATTGATGAGTCATTTTTTAAAAGTATGCAATATATTGAGTCCCTGGGGGTGCTCATGCAAATTTTGGGAATTTCCAACATGTCAGTATATTATAATAAATCATTTTTTCAGGGAAGAAGTTGTGCTAGGTGTTTTTTTTTGGGGCTCTGAACAGTCAATGGTAACCACCTCAGTCTCCAGGAAGTTACTGCTCACAGCCAAGAAACAGTTTAGTAATTCTAATGGAGAACATTAAAACTTAACAACAAATTTTAAGATGCTTAGCCTAAACTATCTCAGAGGTCGGTTTGTGGTGATCAAGATCAGTCACTAGTTTTGTTCTTATCATGGTCAAATTCATTTCTTTTTTGAAACTTGTCATTTAAGTAAAATTCTTAATTTCAGCAATGATCAAAATTAGAAGACCACCAATGTGTAACTAAGCCCTTTAAATTATTGAACATTTTAGCAATTACATGCTTCATGTGTCATAAATGGTAGCTGAGGCCACGTGCCTGCAAATTGGATGCAAAGTGATAACTCATTTCTTCCTGTCGGCCTACTTTCTGTTTGGACTGGATCAGCTGACTCAGACCTGGTGAATACCTTGCATTTTACCACCAGCAACTTAATGACGTCAGGGAAAACTTACGGAAATCCCTCACATATGACTTAAAAACAAATGAACTGCAATGCACAACTGTGGACCATTGTCATTACGTCATTTATTTACAAAAACAAAACAAAGCAGAAGAAATGGTCATGGTTACAGTGAAAAAATATCCAAGACACAAAATGCTGAGTCAAACAGAGGACATGTATGAGATGTGTCATTAAAGACTTTTCTACTTGTAGTTTTAAAAAAACGGGACAAAATCAAGTTTACTGCAGCTGATCTAACAGATGACAGGTGCTGCTGTTTGCATCCTCCGAGGTTAAAATATGAGTGCGACTCTTCCTCTTTCATTTCCTGTTGTGGCTCATTCTCCTGCGGTGCTTCGTCTCGGCGTTTCTGCTCTAGAACTTGAATTCTTTGTATTTCTTGGCACCGCCTCGAGTGTCCTGCGGCTGGGCCTTCCTCTTTTTTTGCTGTGCGATAAAAAGCAGAGCACAGAGGGCGGAAAGAGAGGCTATTAATAATCAAATGTCACCACAATAAAAAAAACCAAAAAAACCCACACTGCATTAGCAGCCAGCCACTTCTCTTCAGCTCATAAATAAACCACTTGTACAATTACGTTTTTTTTTTAAACTACATAAGCAGAGACCCATTAACGAAGGAAGGATTTGTTATGACCAAATGTTCAGTGTTTAATGATGCAGCTGCTCTTCTGTTCAAATGGACAGGAAAAGTTATTTCCTTAAAAACACTTTAAAACTTAATGATGAGGGAAAATGCAGTAAGAGACAAAGGAGTAGGTTTTAAACTTTAAAGTCAAGGACCCTTAAATTTTGTTTTTCAGATGTTTTATTACAGAACGTTTATGAAACCAACAAGCAAAAGTGTCAATTCTGCCAACATGTTATTTGTGGATGTAATTATAGTAAAAATGAATTATGCCCTTTTTGAGTGTGACCCTCTGAAACCCCTTTCAGGACCCTGAGCATCTTCTGGACCCTACTTTGAGAACCACTGACATTCTGCTCTAACTTAACAGCATTTTAATACAACTAAAGTCAAACTACTAGCTTTAAGAATCACACTTCGGGACCAATCTTTTCATTAGTCCCTTTCAAACAGCCTTTTCAAGGCCGCTTTTGTGCACCTTTTCCCCGCCTTGTTGGTGCAAAGATTTCGGAGGTGGCGGGAGTCAGTTTTAATCTGCCTCTGATACGCATTCAGAGGAAGAATCAGAGCCACATCAGAGGCAAGCAGGAGTTTGTGTGAATGGGTAAGTCGGCTGGCCGGGTCAGGGGCATTTATCTTAACAGAGTAGAGATCAAGCTCTAACGAATTGAACAGAATTATGACAGAATTGACATTTATGATTTTTTAAAAATGATTGTCTGAGTTTTTCTACCGTTTGTAGGCGACGCAGTGTAATCACTAATTCAACTGTTTGTGCTCACGTTGTGACTGTGTACGGGGAACGTGAAAGAATAAAAGTTGAGGAAAAATCCTAAATTAAAAAACAGATTTTTATTCCTGTACGAACCTTTACCTCACTTAAGTGTGAGGTAAACTCAGATGTGTTAGAGAAATAAAAGAATAAGTCAACAGACAGTTTTACTTTAACTAGTGCACCGCTGTGGAAACAGGAAAAAAAGTACTCGATGGTTTTTGATGACTGCATTACATCATCATTGTCAGAGTGTTCCGACCGTTTTTATGCAGTTGAAACACATATTCAACTGTTTGCGGCGCATGTTGGGCATTTATCTTAACAGAGGAAGCTGAAGCTGTCAAACGTCACAGCAGTAACGTCTCCTTTGAATCCGCAACCCCAGCTCGCTTTATAAAATGTCGGACTGGAGCGGCTTAAAGATGGCGCTGCTTGAACAAAGGGGTCTTCAATGCGGCACTAAGATGGCCTCTCTGTGTAAAAAGGGTTTTGGTTTTTGTTGATTCCACTGTTGTCTTTTTTTGGTTTAAACTTCCGTCAAGGGTTTTAAACTACATTTCCCAAAATTCAATCAATTTCTGACACTATGAACACAACATTAGGAGCATTTATCACTGCAAAATCTACCATAACTACTTAAATAGCTCTTATTTTATACATCCGTACTGTAGCTGCCTGGAAACATGTCCTTTCTGTTTGCTGGAGATGTTCCAATCAGACTTCAGACTAATCAGACTATATTAAATCATACGTCTTATTCATCAGCAACCAAGAACAACAAAAAGAGCATTTATTTATGTAAAGAATAATTTAAATTTTATATAATCTTGATGTGCCTCCATACCTTCTGTTTGGCAGCGTGCTCAGCCACCATGTCGCTGAAGTCCTCCTTCTCCACCTGCGCCTGCTGCTCTCTGACGTGCTCCTCGTACTTCTGCGTCATGGCCATGGGGTCAAGCTCCAGCTCATCCGGGGCCAGAGCCACCTCCACGCCCTGTGACTCCTGCCCTCCGCCCGCCTTACGACCTACCATAGCCTGAAGACAGCAGGGAGGGGAAATGAGAGGAGGAAAGAGATTAAAGGCATGACTGTAGACAGATATCACAACATTTTTATCTTAATTAAACACAAACACACACTAATAAACTTCATATCGTGCTCAAACAGTTGTCTTACCCCTGACATGTCGTAGATGTGTGTTGATGCCATCATGGCTGCTCCTACTGGGCCAGTTCGTCTCTCTGGGAGCACCGTAAACAGCTGAGGCGTCTCATTTCTATGAACACAACAAAATCAAGTCAGCAATGTCTCAGCTCATAAAGTCATTACTCATTATTAGGGGTGTGACGATATGTTTTAACAACGATACAATGCGAATTGCGATATATGGTTGGCCATACGATACATTTACAGCAACACAATATGATGCCATTCAACAGCTAGAAATCAATAATAACTTTTTTTTTTGCCAAAAATAAAGTGTGAAAAATACATCTGCATAACACCATCTGACATCCTAAATACAAGACAAAAATTCTTAGTATCAACACAGTTGATCTATGCTTAGAAAACTGATTTTAGATCAACACATGTCACACTAGAAGGACGATTTGCCTTTTATCTGTCGATGTAGTTTGATAGTAGGAATATAAATCGATGCACTGAGTAAATGGTTGCATGGTTACACCCCTGCTCATTATCTATCCAATTTCTAGAAGGAACAATATCCCTAAATGATGTACACTTGTACTGACCCTAGGGGACGATGTTTTATATGAAATACCTATAAGCAATAATGTTAAGACCTGACCGTTATATCAGCTTGGCAACATCATGGGCTGATATTTGCCAATCACAGATATATCAGCGTTTATGTTTTCTGATATGTGCTGATATTACAACAGTTTTATAATGCTGGAAAAAAATGCTTGGACATTTAATTTAAAAAAGGCGTAATTGCACAGTTTGTCCAGCAGAGGGTGGTTCATTATTTCCAAAGAAGTGAAGTGTTTACTGTGAGATATCCTGCCTCCATTTCATATCTTTGTCACAAGTACTTGATAACCACATTCAGCCGATATTATAAATAAAATATCGGACAATATATTGCATGGTGGAAGTTTCTTGCTGCCCGATATCAGTTCCAGCAATGGCCCCATAAAGTCCATATTCAACCGGCTTTAAATAGTATTTCATAATACAACATTCATTAACACTTATGAAGACTTGCAACCCCTCCCCCCAGTTTAGTTATATTGGCAGCTTAACTTTAAAATACACATTAAAGTCATCTGTATTTTATAACTTTTTCTTATAAATTGAAAAGGACAGCATTTACAAACACAGATGTTTATGTAAATGTTGCTGAAATGTTTTGACTTTTTTGTATTCTAAGCTCCTTCAACAAAGCCATTAAACTGAAGCTGAAATGTCAAATGCTCAGCCTGTTTCCAGCGTGCAAGCAGAAAAACCAGCGGGAGCACGTCTGTGGGAGTAAATGGCAAATTAAAACAGCAGCACCGCTGTGAAAATGTGAGCGAGCGACACTCACCCATCCATGGCCTCCTCGATTTTCTTCTTCCTCAGCTCGATCAGCTCTGGGGTCTCCATGCCGGCGGGAACTGATGAGAAGCCTCCGGGGGTGATGAGCCCACTGAAACACGCAGAATGACATGATGAGTTTATCCATGCGTGTCCATCTCCATGAATGCACATGTGTGCTTACATGAATATTGCTTACATGAATATTATGTAATGGTAACATGCAGGCAGAAGTGGCCTCACTCATCATGCAGACAGCAGTCAGCAAGAGGTCAACACAGAGAAGTGGAGCGTCTCTGAAACGACCTACTTGTTCAGGTTTAAGTCTAATCAGACCTGGTGCTTTCATCTGAGAGATGATCTTAAATTACGAGAAAATTATGTTTATGTCTTTACTTTCTGCCTCTGCGTAGGCAAGAATATAACGAGAGATTTGCACTTAAACTTGCAGCTCATAGCAAAGAATGTGCTGTTCTTTGCCAAAACAGAAAAACTTCTCTTATCTCTTTAGCATTCTTGTTTTCTATCTCAGTAATGTAAGCGTCAACTATACTTTGCATCATGGTACCTGTCTGCTGGAGTGAAGAATCCTGTTTCGTCCGGTTTCTCCTCGTCGCTCTCCTCCTCCTCCTCTTCCTCTGATGACTCCTCGTCTGAAGGCTCTAGTTCTCCCCACGGTGTGTGATCCACCTCCTCTTCCTCCGCTTTGGCCTGATAAACAAAAACACATCCATCCACGAGTCAAGTAAACAATTACAGTGTATACAAACTTTATTAAGATAAGAATTTCTCCTATCAATCGGCCCATCCCAATAGCCACGGAGAGCTCGACACCAATTTCTTCCTCCCAGACCAGTTTAACCTTCGAGGTGGTTTTATTATCAAAGGACATGATTGAAAAATAGATCCGAGAGGTAAGAGATTTCTGATCTGTTGCAAGTTTAAGTAAATCCTCCCGTGGTGATAAAACTGGGAGTGAGGGAAATGAAGAAAACTGAGAGGATGCATAATGTCGTATCTGAAGATAGCAAAAGTAGTGTGAGCGTTGAAGATCGTATTTCCTTGAAAGGAATGAAAATGTAGAGAAAATATTGTCCTGGTAGAGATCACGAAAACGTGATTCCTTTCGTTTTTCACAAGGAAAAGGTGGGGTCTAAAGTAGAAGGAGGGAATAGATGATTATTTGCAACGGGACCTAATGTTTAGACAGCGGAGAATGTAAAGTGGCCCCCGAAATTGATACCAGATTTTAAGGGAAGATAAGACAACTGGGTTATTCGCATGTAGAGATAAAGAGATTGGATATGATGCACATAAGAGAGCAGGGAGAGAAGATGAAGTACATGATTTGGTTTCAACCGAGCACCAGGAGGAGTCAGTTGAATGAAACCAGAATAGTAATTTATAGATATTAGCAGCCCAATAATAATATAGAAAATTTGGAAGTGCAAGGCCTCCAGCCAGTTTACACTGTTGCAGAACGGAAATGCTGATTCTTGGGTGCTTACCTGCCCAGATAAATGTAGTGATCAACTTATTTAAAGACTTAAAAAAAGACTCTGGAAGATACAAAGGGATTGAGTGAAAAGGGTAGAGAAATTTTGGTAGGACGACCGTTTTAACAGTATTAATTCTGCCGGCTAAAGTCAGAGGCAAATGATTCCATCTTTAGATTTAGGATTTAGTTTTTGACATTAGGGGAGTGAAATTTGCTGATAAGAGAGCTGAATGAGAGCGAGTGATGTTCACACCAAGATATCTGAACCCTGATTGACATTAAATGAAAAGGGATGTTTGACTGATGCAGTTTTGACGCTGACGTGTTAATTGGGAAACACTCACTTTTTTGAAAATCTATTGATAGGATTAGTTCTACCACCTCATGTGCATGGCTGGGTCTCATACAATTTAAAGGTGCTATACAGACTTCATTACTCTAAAGCTAAACTTGCAATAATTTACCCGAACGAAGACAATAGATGTGACAGATGTAGCCACGCTCCTGCGAACCTTACTCATATGTTTCTCCTCTGTCCAAAAGTACAACCATTCCGGGGTATGTTTTTAAAAACCCTTTTTGACATCTTAAAAATCCAGTTGCATCCAGATCCTTTGACTGCCATATTTGGAGTTCCTGAACTTTTTGCCTATTTACACACCAAGCATTAAGACATCATTGCATTTTCCTCTCTCATTGCCCGAAGGAGGATTTTACTGTCCTGGAAATCACCTGGTCCCCCATCAGCTTCATCCTGGCTGGAGGACATGATGTTTTTTCTCAAGCTAGAGAAAATTAAGTTCTCTCTCAGAGGCTGCACTGGAAAATTTACTGCCAGATGGCAACCTTTTTTGTCTTACGTTAACAAAGTCCACAGACTCCCAACTGAGCAGATATAATATTTATTTATTTTATTTATCAATTTTATTTAGATTATTTAAATTTATTTATATTTTGGATATACTTTTTATAGTATTTACTATTG
>JAQFJA010000016.1:13982378-13995901 GCA_029874485.1 Naso brachycentron
GTCTAATAACTGTAAGTGTTTTGTTCAAGTTGTATATCCATAGCTAGTTGTCCAAGATGGTGGACCTCTTTGCGCATGCACAACTCACATTGTGTACTGACACAGTCCTATGCTAAGCTAGGCTAAGCTAGGCTAAGCTAGGCTAACTAGCAACCAGCTGTAGCTTCATGAGATGAGAAAGCTATCTTTTCAAATAAGCACATTTCCCCAAAAAGTCAACCTTCTCCCTCTGATTTGTTTTTGCTTGATCTCACTGTGCTGCAGTCACAGAACAGTTGCATATGACAGTTCTTTTTTTTGACTTGGATTATGTGCATAAACTTAAGTTTGTAAAATTACATTTTACAAACCTTTTCCCAGTAAATATAAGTTGTGCTGTGCTGTGCTGTGCAGGGAAGGGACAGGGGTCTCTCTGTGGGAAGCTACTTGGTAAAGAGTGCGGTCCTTTGATGTGGGCTCGCTGGATGTTAACACTGCATGATGTGACCATTGGATGGGAGAGGGGAAACGTTGCTGGTTCACAGTATTAACCGTGGTATTTACACACAAACACACCGCAGACGGGGCCCAAGGATGCACAGTGGAATCCTGAAAGTGTGGACAGGCAATGTCAGCGGTGATATTTGGCAGCAGTGTGATTGAGTGACAAACAGGCCTTCGGTGAATTTCAAGTTTTGAAGTCTGTATCTGTATGTGTCCCCGTTTCCTCTCACTCGTCGTCGTCGTCGACATTGCCTGTCTGGAACTCCGCCCCAAGGGTCTCCTGAACCTCCCGAACGTCAGTCTACACGAGAACAGCTGAGTGAATCCACTGAGCTTTGATATTTTAAAGTCGCTGAGATCCCTGTTCGCCTCTGAAGCAGCTCTGAAAATAAAACCTGCCAGCATTTCAGTAGTAAACAACGCAGTAGTGTTTCCAGAACATTTAACACAAACCAACGAATGACCAATATGTTGCACTGATGCTTCCAAACAGCCATCCTCATGCTTGAAAGACAACTTCAGGATGAAGATGATAAATCAGTGTGGCTGGTGAAATAACAGTGGTGTTTCTCCCACAGTGATATGAAGATCTGACATGAATAAAACAATTAAATGAAACGTGTGTGTGTGTGATATTAATTTCCTCACCCAGTGCAAATAACCTGAATTAAAGAGAGACAGTCTTTCGGCGGCGATGGCAGGTGAAGTCAGTGTAAAGCAACCAATGGAAGGGGAGGGACCCCCAGAGGCCAGCGGCATCTTCAGTCCCTGATGCGTCCACTGTTCCACTGCAGGGGACGTACATGACAGACGGATGCATTGTGGATAAAGTGCAGGGGTGATGGGTCCCTTGGGTTTTTCCTTAAATGATCATTTTAGCACTTTTCTGTTCCGTTCCTTCAACCAACTCTTTAAAGCGAGACAAACTCATGTTCCTTCACAAATGTCCAACATTTTTCCACATGCGATTCTTCCAACTTTTCCTTTCTCGTCGCCAGTCAACTTGTCTTCTGCCTTTTTGTTCCTTCATCCTTTTTCCTCCCTCGGTCCTGGACTCCTTTATGCTCTGGTGGAAGTCTGAGAAAATCCCAGGGCAACAGCAAAAAAAACCCCAAAACAAATGAAAATAAACAAAAACAAACAAAAAAAACCTAACAGCTGCAGTCCTTCCCGGATTCCGTTCCACTGGCCAGTGCATGCAGTGAGGAGGGGAGGCAGGCCTGAGGAGCCGCAGTCTGACAGCGGGTGTGTGTGGGTGCATCACTATGCAAACAATCACAAGTAAGTCCAGCCTGCAGCGATGTCAGAATCCAGTCGACAGAATCTTGGGCTCTGCTGGACTGTTCTCTTTGCCTGGTTGGGTTCAAGAACAAAAGATGTTCAGCAAAGAAAAGACAGAATCTGAGTGATTCGTTATCATTCTGTAAAGTTTTTACGATGCAAATTCAGGCTCCTCTCACCGTCTGTTGACCCACGATCCAGAGATGGTGTTCTGGAGACGGTTGCCGAGGGACACTGCTGGTCCTCTGGCTCCTGATTGACAGATGGTTCACTGAGGGTTTTTAAAAGCTTCTGATGGGCCGTCTCTATTTCCTGCAAGGGGGTGAGGACATAATTATGCTCGCTGGTGAGAAGAGAAAAGTCCTCAATGCATGAGTTCAGAGTACAAGGATATCCTGCTGCATATAAATGTTTGGCCCTGTGAATCACTTTGCTGCTGTTGATTCAGTGAGTCTCATTTCTCTCCTTTCAAAATAAAACTTTTGACACATTCATGGTAGCCACGACAAGAGACGCCGTTAAAATTTTTTTTTTTTTTTTAGGGCCAAACTGCTACGGGATTTTTAGGGCAGATACTGCATTGGCCCATTTTACATACTTAATATTGGCTAAATGAGGTTATCAAATACAAGACACGTAATGGAGGCAGGATATCTTACAATTATAGCGCCTGAAAAGATCCATTTTATTTTTTGTCCAAATTCTGTTTTTTCCACTTTAATTTATTGGAATTCCAAACGTGGTGTTTTTCCTTGTTTTCACGTGCTTTAGACCACAAGTGGTCTTTGCACGTATCTACACATTTCCAATCGACAGTTTGTTGACAGAATTTGCAAAACAGCGTATCACCGGACGAATAGAAGTCATTAGGAAACTGCTCGGCTCTGTATTTTGGAGTTAATGACCAGTTTCCTAGTTTTTTTGCCAACTTTGCTGACGTCTTGGACGGCTGCTTAGACGTGCTCGCATTGTCTGGGAGGCAACGGGAGTGTTTGTTAAATGACGTACGGGTGGTCCAAAGCATGAGCGACCCCTTTGGAATGTTCTCCGCCCAAAAAAAAAAAAAAGGTCCTCTTTTTGAAAACAGTTTCAGTCAAAGTATGGTCAATTCTGTAATCACAGAAATCATGGGTCCCTACATTTAAACAATCTATTTGAAACATCAGCGCACTGAGCAGTTAACACTTCACTTATTGTTATTAAATGAGGGACTGTCCTCTAATGGACAAACTATGTAGTATCACCATTTCAAATCGTTAGTCAAAGCATTTTTTGCTACATTACAAAAATTTTTACCATTTTGTGATAAAGTCTACAAACAGCTGGTTGGAACCTTTGATGTTAAAATAGGTGGAGAGTAAACGGGCACGTTGCTACTGAGCACAAACTCACCTTAAGCTGCCGCAACTTGCTCATCAACCCCTCGATGGTATGGAAAATCTCATCCACGTTTCTGATCACGTGGCTCTGGTGTCCAGCCTGCGACTGGCCCGTCTCTTTTTCCTCCTCCGGTTGCATGGTGTCCAACTTGTCGGGCTCAGGAGCGTATGCGGGTGTGTCCTCCTCTGACTGCGTCTGTAGTGACATCACTTCCTCTGGAGGCTCAGGGAAGCTGCTGGCGGTGGGGGTGGAAGGGTCGTTGGGGTCGTCGGTGACACTCTCTCCCTGCTCTGTAGGCATTATTAAGTAGAAAGTGTTCCCTAGACAACAGGAATGTGATAACAGTGTGTGCTGGTGATTAATTTCATCATGTTCTAGATAAATCAACTTACTGAATATAACACATGTAAAATAAAAGAATGTGCTTGTCTCACTGATAACCAGTTTAGTTATCATTACCCTGCACAGTGGCCTCGCCTCTCAGCTTGGATGATTTGTTGGAGGAGAGGGTGACATCATCAGTGATGTCGTCAGGGACAGAAGAAGAAGAAGGACCCGCAACCACAGCTATGCACAGAGGACAGACGTGTGAGGGAGAGAAGTGTGTGTGTGTGAGGTGTGGTGTATGTGAGTGAAAGAAGGGTGGAAAAATTGATATTGGAGCAAAGTGTCGTGTTGTGAAGAGCAAGCAAACACAAAGAGAAGATAAAAAGTGTGAGAAACAAAATAATCAATCACCGAGTGCAGAAAACATGCAGAGGAAGGCAGCCATCAGACACCCAGATTAAACCAAAAACAGACAGGAGCAGTTCAACCATCACCAGATTATCCCAGACGAGACTCAAAGTTCAAGCTGCAGCTGTGATTTATCTTAAGATACATTTTTAATGTTTGTATCTCAGACTTGAAGCCCTCAGAGTGACAAGACAGCCCTGAAGAATTAAAAAATTATCCTAACGCTTTTCTCAATCCAGTCTGTTTACCTTTCCTCACGACCCGAACGCTGGACTGCATCACCTCCGGAGGCGGAGCCTCTTCAGGCTCGGCCTCCCATTCCCCGGTGCTGAGGTTGAGGTCCGTCTCCAGAGACTGTGCACGCTGTCGTTCGGTGAAGGAGCTCCTTTCGTTGGCCGTCTCGTTGGTGGGCGTGTCGTCCGAATCGTGGCTCCAACCGTCCTCTTCCAAGTCTCGCAGTATGAGCTGCCTCAGTGTTTCAACTGCACAAGAATGAAAACAACAAGAAGAAAACAGATGAGGCTAATTTCTAAAAAGCTGCATCTATACTTTCACTTGCACTGAATTACACCTGTTATGTTACAGGTTATAAACTAATAAAAACACGATGATTACATGTTAACTGTCAAAGTTTTAAGATAAAATAAGTTCAATGTCGAGCTGTTTGTACTGTTTGACCCCTTCTCACCATCTTGTAAAGCCGCCTCTGCCACACCAGTCGTGATTCTTTCTGATTGGTCCGAAGGTGTGTTGTCTGACAGCATGATGTCATCATTGGAGGAGTGAGTGTCCATAGAGTCTGACTGCTCTGTCATGGAGATGTCTTCAAGAAAAGGTCAAGATTTAAAATAAATGACTAAAATAAATTTATATTAGAGCCTTTGTTGTGTAACAAAGCCATAAAATTAAATCTTATTTCATTTCACAAAGAAAGCTGGTTATTTAATTACCAGCATAGTCATTCCTGCCCGTTGAGACTGGGGATGCACTGCGTATACTGGGAGAACTGGAGACAGTAAAAACACAAAACATACCCGCAAGGTGATGAAAATGCACGTTGAAAAGAGGAAGAGGAGCGTACACAACATTACACAGTCTCATTACTCTTGTAAGTCTTCTGACATTAGATATACTCACGATATAGGTAAGGATCCATGATTGATCAGTGGTGATGAAACGACTGCTGATGAGATCGATTTTTCAAGTAAATCTTTCCAGCTGCAAGAACAAAAACCAGCAGTCAACACATCCTGTAGACATGTGGTGCAGAAAAACATGCTTCTGGAGGCTGAAGAAGAACACAGATGCTTGGTGAATCATCCTTACATGTTCTTCTCTGACGACGACCCGGCCACCAGCTCGTAGATCTGCCTCTCTGTGGTGCTGATGACGTAAAGCGCTTTGTTGTCTGCAGAGGAATTGCAATATTCACACACACACACACACACACACACGATGGACCACAAAAAATGAGCATTTCGTAATATTTCACCTCAGATGTAGACTTGTGCCGACTGGCGATCTGATCATTAATCAGTAACTGAAGGAGCAGTTTGAGGGTGAATTAAATCCTCAGTTGAGACCCAGTTTGTTTTCCATGGCTAACACCTTAAATCTCCATTCCTCATATGCTCACCAATCTTTGCTCTGAGCTACATATGAATAGGCCTATAATGCTGTGAATATGATTTGAATTGTGACATTAAATATAGAAAAGATCATGATAAACGGAACATGCTGTGATTTCGCACCGATTTGGAGTGACCCTTGTGCAGAAATGACAAGCACACACCACACACCCACACACACACTTGTGTCTCAGTGAGTGACCTTACCCATAACTGAAAGTAATGCGCGACTGTTAGCTTTTATCACGCCTGTCTCGCATGGTGTACAGTGCTGTGCCATAGTGGAGAAATATGCTGGGCGAGCTAGATTGACTTTTAACAAGAGAGAGAGCAGCGCACTGTGCTGTCAATTTATAAACTTTGTCTCACCAGAAACAGTTTCTGCTTTCAAGGCGTTTGTGAGACACAAATCAAGCAGGAATCATTTCAAGCTCTTTGTCCGTTAGTGGTAACTTTTGTAAATGTAAGGCCCAGCAAAATAAACATCCTGCACTGCTCAAAATCATTTTTTTGTTTGTTTGTTTTTTGTCAAAGATGCAGCAGTAAAACCCTCTCTCTTCACCTGCACAAAATGCTGATTTAAAGTTCTCCCTGCTGTGCAGTGACGTAACTCCTACAAC
Organism: Naso brachycentron; assembly: GCA_029874485.1. Classification (NCBI taxonomy): domain Eukaryota; kingdom Metazoa; phylum Chordata; class Actinopteri; order Acanthuriformes; family Acanthuridae; genus Naso; species Naso brachycentron. The sequence continues at coordinate 13,988,506 of JAQFJA010000016.1, forward strand.
CCTCTCACGCGATCGGATCGTCTGTAGGTGATCTTTGGTGAACGTGATTGGATGATCTGAAAGTAGAGCCGATTGTCCAACCCTACCCAGGTGTGACTGCGGTCTTACCTGTAGCTACTGAGCGGACCAGCAGCGACTCGAGCTTCACCAGAGGGCTGAAGGACGTCTTGCTGTCTCCGGTGCTGCCTCCACCCAGCCAGCGGGAGGGATATCGCAGCTGCAGCCGGTCGTCCGGGCCCCTCTGAAGGAGGACCAGGCAGTCTGACAGCAGCAGCGCTTGAATCTCTGATGGAGGGATACAGAAATGTATGGTTAAAGCGGTATGACACAAAACTGATGAGACGCTGTGTGTGCACAAGGGTACAGACCTATTTGTTTATCTTTGCTGACTCTCCACGTGAGAGGACCTTCGTGAATCATTCTCTTAGTGGATAAGTCCAGACTCTGAGGGAAAAGGCAGATAAAAGGGAGACATATTTGTAGCCTTTATTACAAAACAAGTAATGTAAAAGGTTTGCTGGCATTAATGTTTACCTTGAACTGAGGAGCAGCGTCCAGCCTGCGTTGGTATTGGCTGAGGTGTTGCCGGTGTTCGGTTTCCCTGACAACCTCATTGACAGCCTGCAGGATCCCTCTACAACACGCCTGAGCGCGCTGAAGTGAGGGAAAGTCCGACGAACCAGCTACAGAGAAACAAGAATATCTCCCTTAAAAATCTGCAACTTTTTTGTCTTTTTGTGGGCAGGTTTTCCCGCACTGATGCATCTCTTGACTCCTCACCCTCTGTGTGTTTGATGATGTTGTCCAGCAGCAGCGGATACTTGGTGAGTCTCTGCATCTCCGACACCAGCAGGTCTTTGAGCTGCAGCCTCCGACAGTGAGGACTCGCTTCACACTCCTGAGCAAATTGTCACACACATGAGCTCATTCAGCACACGATAGCATTACACATACAGCTTTAAGTGTGTGTATGTGTGTACCTGGATGATGTGAGCGAAGCGAGGGTCTTTCCGTTGTTTGTTCTTGATGAGCTCCAGCGCTTGAGACTGCTGGCTGCACAGATGAGACGCTTGTTCCTGAAACTCATCTCCAGCTGTGCCTTCGAACTAGAGACACACACCACCGTGAAATAAATGCACGCACGTGAACAAACTCTCCTTGACAGCGGAAATGAGGCGATGAAAGTAAAGATAAAATGAAGGCGGTGATTGGTTCACTCACCCTGGCCAGCATGACGTCCCCGATGTCCTGGACGACGGGAGTTTCTCTTCGCTTCTTCATCGCCTCGCACAGACTTGCTGCAAAACAACATAAAAAGAGAAAAATAGAATTTGAGCACAATTAAAAATATTACCTTCGTAGAGTTAAGCCAAGAAGATAACCAAGATTACCAAGAAGATAATCGAGAGATCTATTAAATGTCATCATGTGTAACAAAACAAATTAGGACTGACTGATATGGGATTTTTGTCATTTATTTGATATTTGATAACATTAATCATCTAAATGTTATCAAATACTTGTGACAAAGATATGCAATGAATGCAGGATATCTTATATTTGAACAACTTTGTTTCAAACATCAGTGCACTGAACAGTAAACCCTTCTCGTATTAGTAATTAAATAACATACCCTAACCCTGCTGGACAATCTATGTAATTACACCATTTTAAATCACTAATCCAGGCATTTTTTCCAGCCTTAAAAACAGTTTTAATATTGGTGCATATCAGAGAACATATGCTGATACTGATAATTCTGTGATAGGCTGATATCGGACGATGATATCTGCAAACCGATGTGTCAGTCGGGCTCTGAAACCAATCTGTTCGCTTGTCTGGTGTGGCAGTTATTTCATATCACCGTGTGAACTGTGCTTTTATGTTCTAAATAAAAGCCCAGAGCACGCATTGACTCAGTTAAACTGTAGGCTGAAATTGTATTGAACAGTTATGACCTTTGCTTAGTATTGGCTTCACTTACATACTGCACATAGCAACATAAAGCCCTGAATACATATTGACTCAAAGTGAACTCATGTTATTGGGCAAACAGACACAGAGAAAGAAGAAGAGAGAAGCAGCAACACTTAAGTTCTCAATTTTCCAAATTTAAAAGCTTCAAAGCTTAATTTTTTTTTATTTAAAATTGGCCTAAAATTATCATTATCATTGTGTGCTATACTGACAGCCAAAACATTATTCCTCAATTGGGAAAACATGCAGCTATAACAGTAACTACAGTAAATGCATGTACTGTATGTGCAGGGCTGGATTTGTTGAGTAGATTTTCTCTCATAGTGTATTTATTTCTCACACACATACTGACCGTGGAATTCATAGACCTGGGGCAGGTTGGGGAAGATGCAGGCCAGCTCATCAGGGTTCAGCACGGACCTCAACTTCTGGAAAAACACCTGGTCCAGGACCCTCAAAGTCCGCAGGTGAGACACCTCGGTGGTGAGCAGCTCTAATGATGAAGAAGAGGGAGACATCAGTGCAAAATCTTATTTATCAAACTTTATTATCATTAGTATTAGTATTAGTATTAGTATTATCAAACAGAATGTTTCTTTCAATGACTGTGGGAGCACAAAGTCATATTTAAATTGTACCATATATGACCGCCTGTCTGTCCACCTCCCTCGGACTGAGTGTGGCGAGGAGCTGAGGAGGAACTGTGTTCTGCCAGTTCTGACCGTCCACCTCATCCTCCAGCGCCGCCGTGTCCGGCAGCAGCGCCAATGGCGAGTCCACACTCCTGCAGACACATGCATATGGACACTTTGTAGCAGGAAACAGATGTATGTGTATGTGCAAAAGACAAACAAAAAAATCCCTTAAACTACTTTTTATACTCAGGTAACGGTTACATAAATTAGTTTTTGTGTTTAAACTAAAGCATTTCATCTTCAAAAGTTTTGCATGTGGGGAAGAGGTCAGTCATCTTTACTCATATCTCCTGTCAGATAACGTGTCAAACTGATGATCTGTTGTCTATCGTGGTGACACGGGAACTCACCTGCGTCGAGACCGTGGGGTGTATGGGGGTGTAGGGTTCTCTAGAGACCTGAGTTTGAGAGAGAGTGGAGAGAGAGAGGGCACGATGTGAAAACCTAAACTTCCAGGGGAACGTCTGGGCTGTTTGGGTTGTAAAGTTCTCAGTAAAGGGGAGAGTTTTGATTCTTTGAAGCTTGTTTTATCATTTTAATGCCTGAAGGATGCAAAAATAAGCGTCTGTATCAGCAATGAGAAATTTGAGATGATTCCCAAAGTCAATAAAAGCTGTTTACCGAGCGGAGCTGCTGGATGCAGACGACGAGGTGCTGTGCTGCAGCGGCCTGAGGCCCGGCCCCTCCCTCTCCTCCCCGCAGTCCTCCATGTCGACGTCGCTACGAGAGCGAGGGACAGACTCCGTCCCGGAGACGACGCCCCGCCGACGCCCTTCTCCTTGAGCCTTCAACGACTCGCTGCGTGCCAGACGAACAGGGCCTGTAGGGCTGCAGAGGAGGAAACACAGGCATCAAACACTACAAATCAGCTGCTAAAAGCTGATGTTGGACATAAACTGCAGGTGCAGGTCAGAGTTACCTGTCCATGCTGTCCTCTCCCAGCGTGCTGGAGGACAGCCTCTGCGGGTCAGCGGCGTCACCTCCCTCCTCTCCCGTCGTGTCGGTGTTGTTCTCAAAATGCTGAATGATGTTCTTAACGCTGCCCGAACGGACTGAAAACACACACACACGCATGCACACACACATTACTCAACTGTAAAACACTATCAGCAGACAGGGTTGATGTGCATTAAATTAGAGGGAATCTTCAAACTACTAAATACATTTCATGAAGAATAACTAAGCTGATTATGTTTGATAAAAAGCCAAATTTAAAACAAGGTGCAAAGAAAAAAATAATAGAAATATACCTTCGGTGGGAGACAACGGGACATGGAATGCTACAACACCAAAATGAACCGAAAAGAAAGAACGAAATCAGAACGAGAGCAAATGAAAATTCCATAAATCAGTAAACAAACTTGCAAAAAACAATAAAAGGGCAAACAGAGGACAGACAGAAATCAATATCGTCTGACAGACACAGTGATGAGAGCGTGACATGTGTCTGTTAGCGTGCAAGAGAGCCAATACTGTCGGCTGAACTTTTCCAGACAGTGAGAGAATAGCGTGATTATTAGAAGCATGAAGTGTTATTTTAAAGCTTGAATTGTTGCAGGTTTGTAATTACCATGTAGCATCATAGTAATGATTAATAGAGCATGCATGAATCTGTGTGTGTGTGTGTGTGTGTGTTTGTATTTACTGGACTGGGATGTGGCCCGCGGTTTGGCGATGTACTTCAGGATCGGGTTTCTCTTCTTATCCTCCCCATCTTTCTCCTTCTTGGTTCCGCTCAGCTGTGGAGAGACGAGGCAGTCAAAGGATGAAACTCATTTCTATTCGCTGACTTCTATTGGGTTTTTTAAAACTTTTATCAAACACAACAGCATATTTTTATTTACTAGCTGCTCAAGAGTTCATTTAAATGTTGAGTTTTGGCCACCATTTGAAGGCAAAACGTATAAATCTCGCGATATGAGCAGGGTTTGACTGCCACGCCTCCTTAAACATCAAATCTATGATTTTTCAGCACTTGTTTGCCCTCATTTCAACAAAAACAATATTTCTACCAAGCTCTCTACTTTGCTGATGATGAATATTCCACTAATACCCTTGCTTACATGCGGTTTTCCTTTTACACTAACACTGATATTAGATATTACTGAATATCGCTATATTTGCAATAATTCCAACAGCTGTTACAGCTTCTTCAAGCTTTTATTTTGAAAAGAAAAACGCACGCGGAGCTTGCGTGGCGGCGAAGGTAGCGGATTTTGATATTTGACAGATAGAGAGGTTATCACAGGTTAATAGGTGTGATGTAGGCATAAATGCTGCACTTTAATATAGAGAAATGGAGGACGTCAGGCTGTTGTATACTCGAAAGTCGAGTGTCTGTCGACAGCGTCTTAAGAAAAACAGACACGTCATCTAACAGTGTCTTGCATCTGTCAAAACTTGTAAGGTCACAGACGTTTCGATTTGTCTTGCATTTTGAATGGTTAGCGTGACTGAGTGCTCCATTGTTGCCACGGAAATAGAAACAGCACTGTACTTGCTTTGACTGGGGAGGAAAAAATAGTAGGCTAGCAATGGATCGCTTTGAGAAGCGACTGGCGGATGAGACGAGACAATCTCCTCACCTGTATGACCCATCACGGAGGGATTTTAAAGACCCCCAAAAATGTCAAACTCCTGGGGGACGTATTTCCCTCGCTCCTCTCTACTTTAGTTTAACAGGCACACAGACAGCCATCTTTTCCTTCTTCGTATCCTCCTCCTCCGGAAGAAATTTAATTTAAATTTAATTAATTTAATTTCCTCTACACAGCATCATGAGCTTTTTAATAATCACTGGCACCACTACACTATATGAGGAAGCCATGGAGAACAGAGCTTGCACCACAGAAGGCATTCGAGCATAAACGCCTTTGTGTCTTCTGACACTTTTCTGAAGATGCCTGCCGACACATTTTTAAAGCATAAAACAGCATGAAGTTTCCACGGAGAACGCCAGTGCCCCCATTTGGAAATATTTTTGGTTTAAAGCAGAAGATAGATGATAATTTTCGTCTATTGCGATATTTGAACAATACCATGACATTAAATTTTGGATATCGCCAAAGCTTACTCCTGATAATGACAATGTGTTTCTGTGTTGATAGTGTAAAGCACAAACCACACTGCAGAGTAAGTTCTGTTTTTGCACACTTTTCGAAAAAGAAAAAGAGTGAAAAAGAAAAGAAACCCAGATGCTCATGTTTACATTTGGATTTACTGCAGTTTCATCTGTACAAGTGTAAATGCAACTTGCCACATATTTCCACTTTTAGGAAACAGTTGTAGTTGCTGCTGTTACCTTTTTCGTCTTTAAGAAAGCGAGCCACTTCTCCTTCTCTGTGCTCAGCCCGGGAAACACTTTGGAGTCTCTCAGCTTGATACCAGAGTGACGCAGGTAAAGGAGCACGGCCGACGCCAGGGGGGAACTGTGGGAGAGGAGAGCAGGCGGAGAGAGAGACACACAAAGGAAACAAAGGCAAGGTGTTAAGATCAAACTAAGCAGGCACGTGTTGCTGCTAAATTACATTCCTCTCCAACACATAAGACACTTATTTTACCTTCTGTCCTCTTCATGCTTTGATCTGCAGCAGGAAAACACAGTGAGACATAAAAGCTGGTTATTCCCTCCACAATAAACTACAGGCTTTCACAAAGTATCAAGTTAAATGACTCAAAATTAAATCCACTTGGTTCAGGTGCAAACAGCGATGTGGTCCGACAGTCATGTGACGGGAGAGTGTGTGTGTGTGTGTGAAGTCAGAGGAGTAAATGTCATGTGGTCTCCAGGCTATGTGGTAAACGACCTTTGTTATGATATCTTGAATGAGGTTCTTCCGACTCTTCCTCGTAACCCTTTTATTGGACTCAAAACATCTGACTCTGTTGCTAGGCAACCCCTGCTACAACAGACTCAATGTGGGTGTGTTCACCACATGTTAGAGCCACATGCCGAAGGAAACCAATGTACAGTGGAACAGCTGGATTTAATCCGAGAAAATCTGGACACTGATCGAGCTGAATATCTCGGTGAGTCAGTTTGTGTAGAAAGTGAACCCATGCCTTTGCGAGAACCTTAACCTTGGTGCAACTATACAGTTTTTGGCGACAGAATACACATGACGCAGCAGCAGACTCACAGTATTTCCCAGAGAGCGGTGACCTGTTTGTCCACCACCTGTCGCTCTTTCACCGGGTCTCCGTCCAGCTGCTGCAGGTCTCCTTCTCCAAACAGAGAGCCGAGTCCCATCATCTGCTTGTTCCTGTGAAACACAAGTTTAACGGGTCACTATGAACTCTGGAACAACATTGGCCATTAAGTCTATTATTCTACTAAGAAGTGGTGAAGTAATGAGTACTGAAACCCAAAAGTAAGTAAGCATTTTAGTACTTCAGGTTTCCTCGTCTCAAAGTCTGCGTTTGTTTGAATGGGCTTTCGGTTAAATGCATAAAATAAGGTCTGTGATAAACAGGCTAATGTATTTGGATGTTTTATTCTGCGACATAAAATATGACAGTTTAAACCCAGATTTTAAACTTTTAAGGTTTTATGCGTCTTTAAAAAGGCAGCTGCTAACAATTAGCTACATGGGACTACAATGTTTGTCAGGGACGTAGACATCATGGTGTGAAAAGGGACTTAAATGTATAATACCAGCAAAAAAGGGATGTGAGACTAGCAGTGACATAGCCCTAATCACTAGCTAGATCAGTTCATGCTAAGT
>JAQFJA010000016.1:14045405-14055990 GCA_029874485.1 Naso brachycentron
CATATGCTGCAGAAAAAGGACAAAAGTATGTGTAACGTGAAAGAAGCTACTCATAGAGATAAATTAACAGAAAAATGACAAATAGTAACTGTGCAGATTGAAGAACGACTTGATTTAAGGTGGAAATATTGGTTCTGTATCAGCAGACTTTCAGATTCCTCCAAAAGGCCCCATACTGTCACACAGGAATTGTTGAGACGTGCTAATGGGGCAGTTCTCATCCAAGCGGTCGGTCCCGAGTGTTTTCAATCATGTCCACTTCACTGCCAATGACGAAGGACATCCCAGGTACTCCTCACATCATTTTGACAGCAGCAGCCAGCAACAAGACGGTAACCTTCAAACTCCTCCAACCATCGTAATCTCAGATGTGGATTCAAGGTTTGTGATGTTCACTTCAAGTGTGCGTTTTCACTTTCAAATCAGCATTTTCTGTAAAATTTGTTAGATTAATGTTAAGACCAAAATTAACCTAATGTATGGACAAGACCAATGGAAAGTAGCCTCACATAAGAATAAAAAATTGTGCTTGTATTTTTTTAGCATGTAGCAGCGTCTGATGGCTATTGAATGACCTGCAACTCATGACAATTATAAACTAACTTCAGTATTTACTGCAGTATTTGCCGATGTTGCTCTCTGTGTATTTTAAAGAACACTTATGCCTGGACCTCCTCAGGGACAGTGTAACAGATTGTCAGAGCTCGAAGATGGAAATGCGGAGATCTTCCCTCTACAGCACGTTGGACTTGGTGCCACAGCTGGAGCATTACGCCAGCACGCTGCCGTGCCGACAGCCAAGGAGCCGACCGTCTCTTGAGGCTCTGCGCAAGGCATTGGATGTAAGTTCTCTGCCCTTTGACTTTGCCACGCCCTCTTTTGGCCTACTGGCATGAACACTAACACACTTTCACAAATAGACACTTGACCTCCATGCCAAATTTCAGTCTCCTAGAGCCAAAACTGTGGCTGCCAAAGAGTGGGGAATTGACCAACCCGACCAACAGAGCAACCTGTAGAATTGCTGGTCGTGGCTTTAAAAAGGTGATGCACTTTGTAGAAATTTAAATTTTGATTGAAATGTGTTTTTCTCAGGATGCAGAGGTGGCAGACAGCACCACAGACTCTGGCGTTAGCATTCCAGCAACGGACGGCGGGAATGAAGAGTCACAGGCTCCACAGCAGAAGGCTCCTGTTAGATTTGGCTGGATAACAGGAGTCATGGTGGGCAAAGCTTTTACACAGAGACTGCAAAACAAAGACAAAAGCTTGGCGCAGTTCTTAGTTTAGCTGTTACAACACTTTTTCTTTTAACGAAAATATGTTTGTAAACGCTATATTTACTGGGCTCTTTGTATTGATCTCGTCACAGGTTCGTTGCATGTTGAATATCTGGGGTGTCATCCTGTTTCTCCGCCTGTCGTTGATCACTTCTCAGGCAGGCATTCGTGAGTCATCACTTCATGCACCCCCCTGTTTTTCAGTCCTCATTCAATTGATTAACCTTGATGCATTATGTTGCATGAGAATGGTGTGTGTACATTATAATTAGAGCTCAATCAAAGACAACAATGAACCTGAATGATCACAGTCTTGATGAACACCATCATTTGTCTCACCTCAGTGTTGACCTGGCTTATAATCCTGATGTCTGTGATGGTGACCTCAGTAACTGCCCTCTCTGTCTCTGCCATCGCCACCAACGGGAGAGTGACCTCAGGTAAATCTTTCTGTCACAAAATCTTTGCCAAGTCGTGCACTTGAAGAGTTCAAACTAAGGTTGTATATCCCCCAGTTTATCTACAGCATCCATTACAACAACCTTGTCTCTGCGTCACACTTTCAGGAGGAGCGTATTTCATGATTTCCCGCTCTCTGGGTCCTGAAATTGGTGGACCGATTGGGGTGGTCTTCTCTTTCGCAAACGCTCTGGCCTGCGCCCTGAATACTGTTGGCTTTGCAGAGGTGGTCCGGGATCTATTGCAGGTACTCATAATGCTTTAGCGCTCTCAAACATGTATAATAGTTAGTTTCACAAGGCAGAAATCCTTCTCACTACTGTGTCCTTTTGAATAACATCACAGATTTCTTCCTTTGTAAATTGTCCAGAAGGATTCAGCCACCTGAAATGAATCAATCGGTAAAAACATTTTAACTGTTGAGCAAAGGACGAAGGATGATTCTAGACTTAAATCTTTAGGAGTTTGGTGTCGTCATAGTGGATCCAGTCAACGACGTCCGTATTGTGGGTGTGATCACAGTGACTGTTCTGCTGCTCATTTCATTGGCTGGAATGGAGTGGGAGTCCAAGGTGAACACATCCTGACACACCTCGCTCTTTTGGCTGGATTTTGTACATAAATCTTTGTTTGTCTTGCAAACTTCATATGTTTTTCCTCTCTTTTTCTTCTCTTTTATTGATCACTGTCTCTCAGGCACAGATTTTGTTCTTCATAGTTCTCTTGGTGTCATTTTCCAACTACTTGGCGGGCACGATCATCCCTCCCAGTACAGAAAAACAGGCTCAGGGCATATTTGGATACCGCAGTGAGTTCAGGCTTTTCATTACAAACCGTAAAGAAGCTATGTGAATAAATCAGCTTAAGTCTAAATCTGTTATCTTAGGGTTAGGGTTAGGTCATTATCCAAGGTCATTGGCTACGAAAAGTTTAAACAATTTTCAATTCTTTCTACTTTGTCAACAAAAAAACCTTGTTCAAGAGCTTACCACGTCACAGATTTCTGGCACTTTCAAAAGGATGTCATCATCAGTTTTACAATACATATAATGTAAATTTGACGCTCATCAGAGTGTGCTAGAATTTTTTTGTTCCCTGTCACCAGGTGAGATCTTTGTGTCGAACCTGAAACCTGACTGGAGAGGACCTGAAGGCAACTTCTTCCACATGTTTGCTATCTTCTTCCCCTCCGCCATCGGCATCCTCTCTGGAGCAAACATCTCTGGAGACCTCAAAGTATGAATGGAAACAGAGCTGAGAGATTTTTCTTCTCAGCACATCACAGCTACACCAAAGAACATGAATACTGATGTGATTGTTCTCTTTTGCAGGACCCTGCTACAGCCATCCCAAAAGGCACCCTGATGGCCATTTTCTGGACGACATTCAGCTATCTACTTATTTCTGCAACCATTGGTAGGCAACTCATCCAACAAGTTTGTATGTTGATTTGATTTGCTTCTCATTTGATGGATTTAATCATGTGAAATGGTGACTAACACTACCTGTATACTGAAATGTGTCTTTACATCATGACTATAATGGCTTCTTTCTCTTCCAGGTTCGTGTGTGGTTCGGGATGCCTCTGGTAATATAAACGACATTCTGAGTGGAAACGTCACTGATGGCTGTGTTGGCATGGGATGTAACCTGGGTTGGAACTTCACCGAGTGCATCCAGTCACAGTCTTGTGCTTATGGTCTGGCCAACAGTTCAAAGGTACAATTATATCTAGTCTCTTTTATCTGATGTGAATTAAAAATATGACTGACTTTTTGTTTTAAACCACAGGAGTTTGTTTCCTAAACCTAACCAAAGGTTTTGTTGCCTTGCATTGACTTTCTATTTCACACTGGATTTGGAGGTCTGGTATTTAGTCCAGTCATCTACAATGACAACCTCAGTATGCAGACTATGGCAGTCTTCTTACTGTGTCACCTGGTGACAAGTTTAAATAGCCAAACACCATCCTAATACTGTTGTCGTCCAAGTGCAAACAGACAAAACTTTACACAGTGTTCAAGAAAAGATTTAAAGGTTCGGTGTGTGGGATTTAGTGGCATCTAGTGGTGCGTTTGCAGATTGCAACCAACTGAATACCCATCCCTTCCCATCCAAAGGTGTCAGTCAAATACTTATAGCTGTAAAACTTAAGAAAAATGTGAAAGGCCCTTTTTGCCCTCTTTGGAGCCAGTGTTTGGTTTGGTCATCTAGGGCTCCTGTAGAAACATGGCAGACTCTGCTGAAGAGGACCCGTTCCATCTGTAGATATAAAGGTCTCAATCTATGGCAATGAAAACAAAGTAATCCTCATTTTTAAGCGATTATATATGAATAAAAACATTCTCACAAATATTCAGTTTGTGCCAATAGATCCAGCTAATTCCTACACTCTGAGCCTTCAGTTGATGAAATTCTTCAACCCTTATGTTCATATCTGTTACATGCAAGTACTCATTCCTTATGGTGACTTTTCCATTCAGGTGCTGGGCCAAATTTCTGGTTTTTACTACCTAATCACTGCTGGAGTCTTTGCAGCCAGCTTGTCATCTGCTCTTGGTTTCCTCGTCTCTGCACCTAAAGTCTTTCAGGTGAGAAATAACATGTTACATCCATCCATATTGTTCTGTTATGTTTATTTTTTTTAAAATACAGTTAATGTCTCCTCCTGAATTAAAATGTGTAAAACAACAATATAGGAGATTTTTTCTACATTTTTTTCCCGTCTGTAATTTGATGCAGAAAGTTTCAAAATTCAAGAAGAATATAAAGCATAATTGACCAAAGCACACATTAATAGAAGTAGTAAAGTCTATCATGATGAACACTTCTGATTTTAAGTTTACATACTCTGCCTTGCCTGCCAGTGTCTTTGCAGGGACAACCTTTATCCATACATTGGATTCTTTGCAAAGGGTTATGGGAAAAATGACGAGCCACTTCGGGCCTATTTACTCGGCTACGTCATTGCTGTCGTCTTCATTCTCATTGGTGAGTGTGATCTGAAATTGTCACTTTTTTGTTTTTGGAATCATTCATTACCACATGCTTTTCCAGTGATTTGCTGTTGTTATAACGATAAATGTTTAAATAAAGAGAAAATTGTTCAAGGATTTAGGATATGTTTGTGTTTTCCTTTACTTAGCTCTGGTTTGTAAACGTGGATCTGATCTCTGTGTCGTTACAGCTGAGCTGAACACCATCGCAGCCTTGATCTCCAATTTCTTCCTGTGTTCTTACTGCCTCATCAACTTCAGCTGCTTCCATGCTTCAATCACCAACTCACCTGGTGTGTTACCTGCTCAGACACCTGAGTTTTTGTTTGTTATTGTCTTAATAAATGAGCTTTATTTAATGACCATTGCTAAGGCTAAGGTTTAGGGTGGATGTGTCCTTTCAAAGTCAAAACCACTGTCCAGAGACTGCCATTTCCTTTCTAACTGCCATACCCTTTTTTGCCAACATCGCCCCCCTCAGGCTGGAGGCCGTCGTTTCACTACTACAGTAAATGGACAGCTTTGTTTGGAGCAGTGATCTCTGTGGTGCTCATGTTCCTGCTTACCTGGTGGGCTGCTCTCACCACCTTCTGCATCATCTTCTTCCTGTTTGGATACATCAACTACAATAAGCCACGTGAGTCCCAAACGAAGGATGTGTTCACGTTCCAAAACTAACGTGACCTCAAAGAGTGGGCTTCGTCAGAACAGAAGGCGTTTTTCCACCAAACTGGCTCTGGTGCTTGAACTGGTTCTGTTTAGATTTCTTGAAACCTTAGTGCTATTTAGCGAACCAGCCTACGCTTTCACCGGTTTTAAGCATTTTTATGGTAATCAAGAATATGTCATCAACAGAGGGCATTGAGCAATACACAGGGACCTGTAGAACGTGACTTACCCACTTTGGTTGCCGAGGAAAACCTGCTGTTTTCAGGTTCCAAGTGGGAACTGATTTTCTGGATTCAGAACCACTTTTATATTGGTAGAAATGCTAGGAACGGTTCAAAATTAGGTGCGAGAACAAGAATGGAACCAGTTCCATGTTGGTGGAAACAGGCTTTGTGATTTTTCTCCGTCTTGACCTTTTCTGCCAACATGGAACCAGTTTCGTCTCTGTTTGCGTACTTGATTTTGAACAGACGCTAAAGGATAATCCCTAACAGGAACCAAAAAATAGCATGTTTTTTTGGAACCAAATTGGGCATGTCCAGTTTTTGTTGTTTTTTTTTTGTTTTTTTGTGATTTTTGAAGATTCCAAGGGTGGTGGAACTGTCTCAAGCACCAGAGCTAATTTGGTCAAAAAAAAACAAAAAAACACCTCATTTTGTCCTTCAGTACTTTCATAGTCACCTGACTCACGTGTGATGTCATCGACAGAGGTGAACTGGGGTTCGTCAGTGCAGGCAGGTACTTACAACATGGCGTTGTCATACTCCGTCGCTCTGTCTGGTGTCGAGGATCACGTCAAGAATTTCAGGTGAGGGACAAAAACCTGTTTTGAATCTCATGTTACTCTCAGTGCCAATACAATCTATTAACATTTTGTGCAGTATTGCATGAAGTTGATGTCATTCTTCTAATTTAGTAGAAAACTACTCAGTCTTTATATTTTATATCATAAGTGATAACTATTGCTGATAGTATTGATGTCTGCAGTATCCTTTGACCCTCCTCTGCTCCCTGATGCCTTCTTTCAGACCACAGTGTCTCGTCCTGACTGGGCCACCAAACCAGCGACCAGCCCTTGTAGATTTTGTCGGCTGCTTCACTAAACACATAAGCCTCATGATCTGTGGAGACATAATTATGGTCAGTCATTCGGTCTCAACAGTTTTGCTCCAGAAATGAAAATAAGAAAGACAGTTTGTTGGCAGAAGACACTGATAATTTTCTGACTCCTTTAGGAGCAGGACAGACAGACTCGGCCGCAGGATGCTACAGATTCACTGGTAAAGTGGATGAACAAGAGGAAGGTGCGCTCGTTTTACACTCCGTTCACTGCAGACAGCCTCAGAGTTGGAGCTCGACACTTGCTGCAGGTGAAGCATTGCTTAACCGAGTATTGCACGTGTTTTCCTGCAGGAAATAACTAAAGCTTCACATTTTCAAGGAGTTAATCTGACTTTAGATTCTGTGTTAAAGTTATAGGTATTATTATCTATTTGAAATGTGCAAAAAAAACAAAAACCTTTGACCTTTGTTATATTTTTTGTTAAGTTGTACACTTACATTATCCCAAATAAATCTCTAAATTTTTTTTCTGGCTATCAGGTTCATTTGGTCACCTGTTATTGCATAAACCTCCCCTGATAAAAGCTCCATGGAAACATCAAATGATATGTCAGAGAGTGATGATATAAGATGGTTTGTGTTTTTAAAAAATAAAACTTTAAGTCGTTGTTCTCATTTGAAGGCTTCGGGTCTTGGCAAGCTGAGGCCCAACACTCTGGTCCTTGGATTCAAGGCAAACTGGAGGGAGAGTTCTCCTGAAAGCATTGAAGATTACATCAACACCATATAGTAAGTGTGTTTAAAACAAAGAGAGCTTGTCAACTCTTTCAGCTTTCTTCCACCCAGAAAACAGGAAATGTGTTTGTGTGATTGCAAGTTGTTTAATGTTGCATCAAATGTTGTTGACAAAAGTAAAAAATGAAAAAAATGTGCAATCGAGTTTATTTACAAATGAAGTAAAAATGTTATTATTTTTGTTGTACCATTTCCACTTTAAAACGGCCATCTTAACTTCCTCCTCTCTTGCTTTTCATATCTATAGTGACACCTTCGACTCCAACCACTGTGTGTGTATTTTGAGGATGATGGACGGGCTCGATATCTCTGACCAGTTTGATTTTGAAGGTTAATAATCCAGATTTCAGTCTTGTTTGAATTTTTCTCTGTGTGCTTCATGAGATATTTGTACAATATTTAACTGGACGGAAAATGGTGAAGGATGTGATGTCTGTCCGACAGTGAATCAGGGCTTTGAGTCTGATGAGTCTGTTGAAAACGACGTCCAGAAATCGCCTGAGAGGGAATCGGGTGAGCATTATTGCTTCGTAATGTTACTCAGAGTAAATATGATTATTGCGCCTCACTCTTCCTCCTCTCACTGTCACAGCTGATGACATCTCTGATAAAGGTGACAGTGATCAGATCAAAACAGTGTTTCAGAACGACCAGGGGAAGAAAACCATCGACGTCTACTGGATAGCTGACGATGGAGGTGAGCCCCCACAAAAAATCTGATATTACAAACAAAATACACCAGTTGTATGTCGACTTATCGTAAATATGTGTAAAAATATCAAATACCTATATGTTTAGGCTGAAAAATGCACTTTTGTAACTGCTGCTCTTTGTAAGCTGCAGTCTTTCTCTTCTTCTTCTCTTAAGGTTTGACTCTGCTGGTGCCATATTTGCTCACCAGGAGGAAACGCTGGCACCGCAGCAAAGTCAGAGTCTTTATCGTAGGAGATGAACAAAACATGGAGGAAGGACGCAACGAGTAGGTTTCATCTGTTTTACCTTCTAGGATAAATTAAAAATAAAAATAATTAAACATTTGGGGAAATAGGTAAGGAAGCAAAGATCAAAGTAAGAGCCTAATTGATTTTCTTCACAAAAAAAGTAAAAACTGTGTATCTTGTTCAGTATGTGTTTACCTGTGCAGTACGTAATAACTTGTGTTTCTTGTTTAATTATTGTTTGTTTTTGTTGCAGGATGATTGCTCTGCTGAGGAGGTTTCGTTTGGACTTTAACGATGTTATTGTCATGACAGACAGTGAGAGGCGTCCGCAAGCTAAGAAGTATGTCACGTCACATGTTGATCACATACAATTGAAGATTCAAAAACAAGACAAATAAATAACAATGTGCATTTAAGACATTTAAAATCTAAAAAAAAGAAACAACAACCCTGGAAATTTAAACCTGTTTATATGTGACCTAGAGATACATTTTTAAACATTTTAGCATTAAGAGTGTTTTACAGATGTTAAAACCCCTTTAAATCCTCTAAAACCAACAGATTTCTGTAGTTCCTTGTTATTTCTGATTTCATCTTTCTTTAAACGCACATTCTTGTGGCTTCTCAGCCTGAGCAGGTTTGTGGACAGTGTTGCCCCCTTCAGGCTATATGATGAACAGCAGGAAAGCGTCTCAGCTCAGGAACTGAGGCACAGCACCCCGTGGAAAATATCAGACAAAGAGTTTGAAGCCTTCAAACTTAAGGTGTGTATATGCATCAAGTATATCCAGTAAGTGGAAGAATGTGCTGTCCCTTTAAAAAGTCAAACTCTGTCACAAACTGTGTGTTTACTTTTGTTTTATTTTCTTGTTTCGCAGTCAGAGAGAAAAGTGAGGCTGAACGAAATCATCCGGAGGAATTCACAACACGCTGCTCTTGTGCTTGTGTGAGTTCACAGTTTACGTGATCCCTTCATTCCAGGAAATGAAAGGTTAATGAAAGATAATGTTCATGAAAATGCATGACGTGTTTTTCCAGGAGCCTTCCTGTGCCACACACCGACTGCCCCAGCGCTCTGTACATGGCCTGGCTGGACACTCTGACCTGTGGCCTGCACTGCCCAGCTGTGCTGATACGAGGAAACCAGCAGAACGTCCTCACTTTCTACTGCTAGTGAATCTTGTCTGGCATTGTTGGACATTTTAAGACAGTAACTCAAAACAATACCATTCACAAAGAGATGAACCTAATAAACCTAATAAGTGAAACAAAAAGTTTGTGCAAAAAAGGCCAGGTTGGGGCAGGTTAAATGTAGTGTAAGAGCTCTAATAAGCCATGATGGATGATAAATGCCGATGTATCCCTTGCATCACTGCCATGAGATCATCCTCAGGATGCCGAAGTCATCTTAATCAGTTCCCCCCCGCAACATCTGCAGGTTAAAGCATCGAGAGGAAGAGTCGAGAACTCTTCTGATGCAGTATGACTACGGCAACAACTTGGAACAAAAAGTGGCGCATCCAGACCGAAAGAGAATGAGTTTCATCCCGACAGTACGCTAATCTGAGCCCTGCAACAGTTTGAGTCAGCCAGCAGCTACAAGTGTACAAATCTGACAGCAGCCAAAAAAAAAAAAAACCCTAGCAACGTGAAGTGTCACCTTAATAAGGTGTTGAGCCACTTTGAGCTTGCTGAAAGTTCTTTAAAGGTCCAGAGTGTAAAATCTTCGGTGATCTATTTGTAGAATATAAAAGAAATCGAAAAAAAGGTTCACGTGTATATTTTCATCAGTGCATATTCAGCTGAACCTTAGAATGAGCCTTTTTTAAATACAAAGGGTGTGGGTGCTCTTCAGTAGAGTCCACTGTGTTTCTACAGTAGCCAAGAAAGGACAAACCAAACACCAGCTCTTTGGTGTTTTTCAGAAGTTTCGCAGCCACCATGGGCTGCCCTCTACATCTAAAAAGGGAGAGTGAGATTCAGAATATTGAGTTGTTTGCAATCTGCAACTTAACTCTAGATGCCACCAAATCCTACGCACTGGACCTTTAACCCCATCGTGCTCAGGAGCAGAAAAAGCTATTTCCGGCATTTTAATTTCTATTTATTGTTTTGTCTGGTGTTTTATTAATGTGTTGAATCAAACTTGGTCTTAATCGCTATTTGTCGCATATTTGGTATCAAGATAAAGAGGAAGTTGTGTTTTTACAAATTAAAACTAAGGACAGTCAATTTGCCTCTTTGTCAAAATGTTTGGAAAATGCTCATTTTAAATCTACAATATGTAACATTTCCACATTAAATGTCTAAAACCATCTGTCTTTGTGTGTATTTTATTGAGCTAAATACTATTAAGCTGAATTATCCCAAAAAACCCCTTTAA
>JAQFJA010000016.1:14065261-14079088 GCA_029874485.1 Naso brachycentron
TTTTACATTTTTAGACAGTCCAGCTGCATGTCTGTGTTGTTTGTTGTTTTTATATTTGAATCTTTTCCTGAAACTTTGCATATTATTACATTCACAAAGGATAAGATAAGTCTGTTGTCGAAGAAGCTCTTCTTACTTTTAGCTGGTATTTATTAATCCCACCAATCACGTAGGAATATAGAATTTGTATTAATTTGTTATAGCACCTAAAGACATTTCTGACAGATGCACTTGTCCAATTTTTCTTAGCTTCGTCCAGCCCCTGGACCAGCCTCTGAGTGGCCATGCTGTCACTTTCCTGGATGGAGGAATCTTCATTTCTGGTGGTTTCAACTGTAAGTATGAGTGTCTGGTTTCCATGTTCCTGTTCCACCCAGAGAGAGGAACCACCTACATGGCGGACATGGCCCATGACCGAGCCCAGCACTGCATGGAGCCCTTGCGAGGCCACCTTTATGTTGCCGGTGGTGTGTGTAACCTGAGGAAGTTCTACACGGACCAACAAGCCTGTGAGGTATACAATCCTGTGGCCGATTCCTGGACTGCTATTGCATCCCTGCCTGTGCCCCATGTGGGTGCAGCCTCAGCTGTCCTGGAGGGGAATATCTATGTGCTTGGAGGATACTGCCAGGACGACTACAGTGAGTCTGGTCTGGTTCATCGGTTTAATCCCAGCACACAGCGATGGGAGAACATGGGCAAACTGCCTGGGGCTGTCACTGACATACGCGCCTGTCTGCTCCGACTGCCCCAACACTTCAGACTTTGAATACTTACTGACCAAGATGATCATTTTTAGAGTGTAAAAGACATATTTGGCATGATCTATATATAAAATGCACTGGTTTTTTTTGTTTGTTTGTTTTTTAGCAAATATGGCCCAGATACTGTTGTTTTAAGGAGATGTGGCGTAAATTGCAATTCTTCACAGGTAGTTTTTGTTTCTAGAAATGAAATATGCTCAAGAATAAAATAAATGGAATGCCATGATATTGTAATCTGCATGTCTTTTGAACATCTACTTTATGACAAAAAATATTTACTATATATTTAAAACATTAAAAGTTAGAAAAAATATACTGCTTATCACAGAATTTCTTTTTAAATTAAATTTTAAGAAGTAATTAAGAAATGTACACTATGATCATTTGAACAAAATCAATTTGAATTTGTGTTGTTTAAGTTTAACTACTGTTATTTTCAATTGTGAGCAGTATTTTTTCAGTGCACATGTAAGTTCCCAGTCATAAATGTTTCTTTGTAATGGTTAAACATTTGCCACAAAGAATCTAATATTTAACACAACATTAATGTGATCACAATTTGGACTTTTCACTCTTCTAATCTCTGCAGATAACATTAGCTATTAAAAGTCTTAAAAGTCATTAAGTATAGCCCTTACAGCATCACATCAAGTACAATAAGACATGAAAATGTACTTTGAGCACAACCTTTTTTCTTAAGAACAGCCATTAATACCTTTGAAATAATTTGATTACTTTATTCTTAGTTCTTGATTATATCCGCAATAAATGTTTAAAGTGCTTAGTAATGTGAATATTTTAAGAAACAGGCCACACCATCATTTTAGTGCAGGAAGTAAACAAAGTACTTTTCTCTCTCAGGGTGAGGAGCATTCTTTGTTAAATTTTAGGTGCTGTCGATTTATGTAATTTATTTAATCATAAGAGTTACGAAACAAAACATTCTTATATTTGAATTTTAACCAGATATGTTGATAAATAAAAGCATTGGCAGAATAATTACACTTTAAATGATAAATTGTTGGAAGAAAACAAACCGGTGTTAAAACAACAACTACAAAAAACAAACTTGATGATTCACAGTCTTAACCCCCAAAACCAAAAACCAACTATGTAAGGAAGACAAGGAACCCAGTGAAGACACCTGTATGTATTTTTCCATTTTTCGTCAAGATGATGTTGACAGTTTCATGGACGTCCAGTTCAAGCATGGCTGTGTTGCTGGTGGTGTCACTTACATGTGACCGTTTGAATTCCCAAGTGCTGACTTGGTAATTCCAATTTTTCATCAGCATGGCTCCTGAAGTGTGGCCGTTGTAGCCAAAAGTCATGAATGAAAATTGGTAAATCCCTTTCATGGGAGCAGTAAAGATGCCTGTAAAAGAAAAAGAAAAATGTCACGAGTTCACATGGTTTTAACATTTGCTGAAAGTGTAGAAGTTTTTCTGTCCTTTCTTAAGAGGGTTTTGTTTTAGATGTTTTCTTACTCACAAACTATCAGTTTTTAATTTCACAGTGAAAACAAAGAAATAAATGTATATCTATGCCTATTCACTTTCTTGCTGAGAATTAATTGAAATGTAGTATCTGTAGCTACGCTGACCATGAAGCTAAGGTCAGCAGCTGCCTAGCTTAGTCAACGTTAGCCTAGCATGACCGAAAGAATGAAAAGTGGGGACACACAGCTAAGCCTTTACTAAAAGTACATTAGCAAGTAAGTGAGCAAGCAAATTTTATTTATATAGCACCTGTCACGAGGAACACTCACAACGTGTTAAAAGTCCACCTAGGAACACCTCTAAATTTTACATATTAGCAATTTGATCTAATTTCTTTAGTATTTTAGTATTTTTTAAAACAGCAGTACCTAAGGGAAACTGTTTTACAGGGAGCTGAGCATCTTCTTGCCCGACACAAGTTTATAGGCAACCATCAACAGTGGTCCTAGCAGGGACTGAATAAAAAATTGCTGACATATACAACACATAAGATGTGTTACCTCTGGACAAAATCAGTTATTGTTTTTCCCCATTTCTAAGTCATTGTGCAAAGCAAATCTTAGCTAGCTGGTGCAGTTATGAGAGTGGTATGTTCTTATGTAACACTGGCAAGATAAATAAGTGTAATTCTCAAAATGTCAAGCTACTCCTAAAGCTAAAATCCACAATTAATCAACAGCATATTAATGTTAAGTTCTGTACTGCTGTCATGTTGTTGTCATGTACTGAGCCCGGGAGGTGACATGTATGTGTTTATTTTTTTTAAAATACACACATTTCTATTTTCCGGCACATATTTTATAAATTGCACACGTTTTATAAAGTGCACATGTCTTAATACAATGGGCATGCAAAATTTGTATAAAATGCGCATTTAGTGTTTGTGCGATTTACAAAATGTGCAGCAGAAATGGAAAACATGCATGCACATCAAAAATCAAAATTTTTTGGATGTTTTGGCTGACTCAGGACCTGCTCGGGAGTTACCGTAAAGAATGATGCAGAAGCTCAATCATTTTTAAGTAACGATAGCGCAACTGCACTCTCTGAAGCATAGATGGCGTGACCGCAGTAAACTGGTGTGATTCCCCCAGCCAATGGCAGCACATAGGTGAGGTCGAGAGCAGCAGAGCACAGCTACTGGACACCATCCAGTAGAAGAAAGAAAGTTACAAATGTGGACATAGCGCAAAGAAAAGCAAATATAGCCCTGATGAGCAAGCAAATAAAACTTGTTCCAGAGCAAGAGGGAGTCTCAGTTTGGCTTGCAGCTATTTTGGAGCGCTGAAAGAGAGGCTGGGAAGAGCGATGCAGAGTTGGTCTACTTTGAGCTGGACAGGTAGGTGCTAAACACCGACAGTTAGCTTGCTAGCTTGCTAAATTATCGACTTCTCCATTAAACAAATGTAATGATCCAATGTAGCTTACTGTGTAACGTTAGGTAAGTGGTATAGCAGTACATGTAGTACACGCTAAGTTACGATACTTCATCGAACTTTAATATGACCTCTTTCCCAAAATTTTGCATGTGGTGTTTGCATTTGGTACATATTATACCCCATAGCCTGTGGATTATTTTAAAGACCTCTTTTCACATCTGTAAATTATTGATCTGTAACATACCTGATTTGCTGCTGTAAGCGTTGCCAATGTTTGTAAAGACTCTGTCAAAGATTAGAATTTTCTGGGTGTCAGAAGGTCCAGTAAACACACTGGCAGATTCAGTTACAGTTGCAGAAAACGCCACCTTGGCATTCACTAAAAAAGGAAAACAAACACAGTGAGCCATGACCTGAGGTGTTGGAATGCATCTGGAAAATGTCATTAATTTATCACAAAGTTTGGAGTCTGAATGTTTTTTTGTTTGTTTGTTTTTTACCTTCTGTTGTAATTCTGTTCAGCTCAAGCTGGAGTTCATTTTGTTCAACAATTTTTCTCTCAGTTGACCCCAGTCTGTTTTTTATTCCTATTAACAGAAGCAAATCACCTTTTTAAAAATATATCCAAATAAATCAACAGTTGTAATGAAATAAAAGCAGCAACATTTCATCCTAAAATAAGCTTAATAACATACCTGCAGTGTCGTTCTTAAGAGTGTCGATGTCGGTTCTCTGCTGGTCTGCTGACATTTTTTGTGTTTTGATTTGTTTATCAATGTTCCTGAACTTATTGCCAATTTCTTCCTTAAATTCATCAACTTCAACTTTTTGTTCATTTAGTTTCGTGCTGAAATCTGGAAACAAAAAAATAAATCACAGAATGATGAAAAAAAATGTTTTTATATTATTCAGGACATTTCTACCATAAAAACTTTGGATATGTTACTGCACGGTGCAATATGCAAATGTCATGTTGTAGAAGTTAGTGCAAACGTTACATTTTGAGATTATATTGAAAAGATTACCTTCATTTTTATCTTGCATTTTCTTTAGTTTTGCTTCAAGTTCTGTCTCCGTGGCATCCAGTCGTGCTTTTACTTTGGCTTCAAGCTCCTGGGCCGTCGAGTTAAGGTGGGAGAGTTCTTTCTTATACAGACTCTGGAGCTTCTGTGTGTCGTTAAATGTTGCCTCAGTTTCTGTCTCACTGAAGCTCCCATCGACTCTTTCCATGTGTTTGACCAGATCTCGAACCTCTTTCTTCAGGCTTGAAATGTCAACTTTCTGTCTCTCGAGCTGCATCTTTGCATCTTTTAATTCTATTTCAGTTTGTATCTTCATCCTTTCCATGTCCCTCAGTGCACTTGAAAGGTTAGCCACTAAGATTTCCAGTGCACTTATGTTTCTGTTTGCAGACTCAAGGTTTTGTCTGGTCTCACCTTCCAATGCTTCAGCCTTTTGCTCCAGCTTCTTTTGCTTCTTTTGCAGTTTTGTCTGGACATCTTCAAGGTACAAAATGTTCTTGTAGTTTGAGCAACGAGTTGGCGTGTCTTGCCTTGGCTCCGGGTCGCATGACCGTCGGTGTGGGAGTTTGGAGGATCCAATTGTGAATAAAGCAAGAAGAAAAACTACCTTGGTGTACATTCTTAAAAATGAGACAAGTTCTTTATGAGACAGTCTGCAAAGTTAGAGATCTGATGCAAGAACAGGCACGGCAGCTGATTTGTCTGCGATGGGACGGACCACTTATGATGAATGTCATTTAGGGAATGCCCCTCCAGCTTAAAAGCAACAGCCAGGAAACAACACACAGAACAAATAGTTTTGGTCTTTGTTTTTTTTCTGTACAGTCTATTCTACTATCCTTCTGAAACCCAATTAAACTGAAAACTGCAAATCACGGACATTAACATACTTTAAGGTTGTAAGGTTTAGGTTGTGTACTTTGTTGATCCTCATTTCCTGCTTATCATACTTCCTGGCCCTCTATATTTGTTGTTTTCATGTGTTCCTGCAAAAGTCATACCTCTGTTTTGTCATGGACGTCTGACTGGTATTCATACAAAAAAATTCTTTCTAACTGCACTGGTTTTGTCTCGCTTTGATTTTTTGCTTTCTTTTTTTTTTAATTCACAGGGTTTTCTTGCTAGCAGTTTACTCAGTCTCATTTTACTTGTCAGGTGAGGAATCTGAGTTGCTGAAATGTTGGCTGTAGTCCAGAGGTTTGGCTTACCCCACCCATGGCGGTATGTTGATGTGATAACAACAGGGTCATGAAAGGCTTTAAGTTTAGAGTGAAGAGATTCAAAAGAGAAAAAAGATTTAGTTTTGAGATTTTTCAAGACAGGACCTTGTTCTTAGGAAGGGGTTGTCAGGCCACCTCTGATGGATTTGATGACATGTCCACCAATAACAGATGCAGTTTGCGTTGCGTGAAGTTGTCTTGGGTAGAATTATTATTAGTTATTTCAAGTCTCTCTTCTATCTTACTGCAAGTTCCCTCAATGCTGCTAGTGTTTCGATCAGTGTCTACAGTCGATGTCCTATCTACAGTAGATTACAGTAGATGGCGGTCATTATGCACAAGGCCATACAAAATTAATATCATGTGACTGTGATGTGATTATTGTTATGTGATTTATGGACGAGAGCTTTTTGCTCAGTGTTATTGGGTGTTTTCTTTTTTCTGCGTAAATAATTTTTTGGATGTTTATGAGTAAGCTATCGTTTTGTTCTGTTCTGTGGGTGGGAAATTTCTGGGGGGGTGGGGATATTTTTATTGACAAAAGATGTAAAGATGGATATGTTTTATGGAAGAATGTAAACTGTATTTATATATTTGATAATTAAAGGAGAAAGAGGAAAAAGAAAACAGGCCTGGTCTCGTTTGATCCTGGATGCTAAGCAGGATTAGTTCTTCATCCCGTGTGCTCTTCTTCTCTCTGTCTCTCTCTCTGTCTCCTCTCCTCTCTTCATGCTTTTCATTCCACCGCAACCGCCCATAACCCCCCCATGACCGACACCTCCACTACCCACCATTCCTCCTTCTCTTCCTTTTTGTCTCTCCCTCTTAAGCTGACCGGTGCGTCAGATCGCTGCCCACCCTGACTTTTGATCTGGCTGAAGTTCCTGCTTGTTAAAGGGAATTTCCATGGGAGAACTGCTTCCAATTGTTGTGTTCTAATAAATTTAATAGACTGTAATCATAGAGTGAGGTCTAGTCCTATTCTTTATCTAAAGTGTCATGAGACAGCCTTGCAGCGATTAGGTGCTATATAAGTGAAACTGACTTGACTTGAGTTTGGAAAATCAGCAGGATTAACGGTGTAGGAAGCTAAGCAATGTGGACAGAGTAACTAAGCAGCAAAACCTTTTCCTTTAAAAAGTATTTTACAGACTCCGTCGCTGACTCCCAGTGGTTGACACTTGACAGAAAACATTGTGAATTTGATATGCAATCTGTGCTTGGCTACTTAAATTTTGCTGAGCGGTGTGACCAGTTCTTGAACATTTCCGTGTATTGCCTCAGTCCTGTTCAGCATTTTCTCTGAATATATGGCAAAACTAAAACATGATCATTTGCTTAATGGAGGTCACTCAGGATGATTTGGGAAAACAAGGGAGAGAAATGCCTGAAAGTGATTAATCTAACTGACAAAGAGCCAAAGCATTCAGATATTCCATGCCAGGAAGTACACATGAAGTGTAAAAAAACACAGAACATTTCGTGTGACATCCCATAGACATAAAAATGAGTCATGCTGAACTGATCACTGCAGACAGGATGATAATAACTCGACACAAACTGACCAGAATCACCTGATACATGACAAGATACATGATAAAAGTCTACGTCTTGTCTGGGTAGGGATGTTAGAAAAGTTACACTGATGGTTATCGCTGAGGTTTTCATGAACAATTGTAAAAGGAACATTGATATGGTTCATGTTTCCCGACAGCAGTTTGAAGAATGAGGAACATGAGAAGGAGAAAAAAATGTCTTTGAATGAGGATGTAGACTAGAAACAGTTTGAAAGATGACAGATTAATAAGATTACACACACGCCACATCGTCAAAGTTATGCAGTGAATGAAGAAAAAGACAATCCTTTATCCTTTTAAAAATCATATGAAAGAAATAATCTATTAAAGACACTGTCAATAATACAAGTTAAAAGAAAATCATAAATATCTTTTATACAAGTGGCAAAACGTAAAACATGCACACATTTCTGTAAACCTGTGTTTTTTTTACTCACTCCTAAAGTGCCATTAATGTAAATATCAACTTTCAATCAAGACAGTGAGGTCGACATCATTGTTTAATAGTTTATTTAACATCATAGAAAGTAAGTATCTGTTCAAATAAAACCCCCACATTGCTATCATGAAAAACAAATACAAACGAAATATAGCAAAATATTATTAAGTATAACAATAGGATATATAATAGTATATATTTGTATTATTGTACTCATTTGCTCATAAATAAACAAGGGTGCAAAAAAATACAGGATTTATGAAACATGCACACATTAAGAGATAAAAAATAAAAAACAACAAACAAAAAATGATCACTGTTATCTTTTATGCTGCAATGTTGAGGAAATCTTGCATTGAATTATTGCGAGGTGGCAGTTAGAAAGTCAGATTTTTTATTTATCCCAAATTCAGACACAAGTACTCATTTGTCTCAACAGCCATCAACTTGTTAAGTAAATAGGCATTAGCACTTTGCTGTGATGCACTTTATCCACTGTGATGTGGTGTGATGACATCACTTAACTTGTGTTGCCGCTCTTTGTGCTTTTTGTCTTTTGTGATTTTGTTCTTGCACTGCCTGTCTTTCTTGATCCTGTTTCATGTGCTGTTGTCTTTTAACCTTTCATACCGCTTTTACACTGTCTAGTGTCTATTGCTTTGTTGTTTTGGCCTGTAAAATAATTGCCCTATGGGATCATATTTAATTTGATGTTTAAGTTGAAATCAGGTTGTGATTTTTCTTTTTTTTTTTTTAGCTATGTTTAGATTTGCTCAGACTGCACATCCTGTACTCTGTAATAGTGTAGAGATCAAGTGGATACACACGTTAGTATTCAGAACAGATGAAATTAAACTTCTCATTGTCTGACTTCTTCACCCACTTATATTGCTCTTTTTTTCCCATGGCTGCAGACTTGTCACGGTCATCACCCCTTTCCTGTGAGGCCCAGTTCTCGTAGGTGATGTACTCGTCACTGATCCAGAACCAGAAGTCCAGAGTGCAGGTGCAGCTCAGTCCCAGCCACACGTAGTCAGTGTCGGCGTTTTCCACTCTCTTTTCCACCCATTTCTGCTGGTGATGGTCAGTGATGGACACCAGGTCACTGTGGTGGAGTCTACAGTACTCCAAGGCCTCCGTCCAGGTCATATTCTCTCTGATCAGGATCACTTTATCTGTCATGCAAAGCCAGCACAGCTTCATTTACAGAACTGAGATACAGTGTGGTTTTCCTCAATACTGATATAGAAAAGAACATGTTCAGATCGCTGATTGCACAATTGTGCCAGTTTTTTTCATATATTTACTTGTGTTAATCTTAAGAATGCCTTAAGCAGCGCGACATTTTAGATTAACATCAATTAAACAGTAAATTTGCCAATCAAAAAAACAAAAAACAAATACAGCTGCAGCTTATGTGCATGTCGATGTGATTTAACTGACTGATATTCAAACTCAGCTTTATTCTGCCTTAAAAATTGTTTTTAAGTAAGAATACAGACAGAAACAAGATTTGTAAACCTGTGTTTCAAAGAAATATTTTCACAAGTGAAAGAACAACAAATGTAATTGATGTAAATTCATCTGAACCTGCTGAATGAGTTGAGGGCTGCTCTTATCTGAGAGCCTTTATAAACTCACCTTCATAGCAGAAAAAGGGTTTTTTTTGGTTACAATCATCAGCGTCCCATTTTTCAGTTTCTTTTACCACAGTGGCACATGTCTTGCTGTTGTCTTCATCTGTAAATGACAGTTCCCAGTTTCTGAAAGAGAAGTTACTCTTATCAGACCACCTCCAGGTGTCTCTGAACAGGCCGATCCACACTTTGGTAGTTTCAGGCTTGAGTTCTTTTTTGAGTTCATTGTCATTTAACTGACTGAGTCCACTGACCAGGTCAGTGTAGTTTTCTCTACACAAACTCTGAGCTTCTCGCCAGGTCTTGAACTCCTTAATCAAGTGGAATTTTTCACTGGGTTGCTCTGTTTCTGTGGAATAAACAGACAAGTCATATCACAAAACTGTGTGATAAGTAAAGAAGATTCAGCTGCAGCTACTGATATACATCATGCCACACTCACATATAGGGTGTGTGGTAAAACAGGTAGATCACATAATTTCTTGTGAAATTGAAGAGGTGGAAAAATTGGTCTTTGCTTGAAGAGAATTGATTCATAAACCAGTGGAATTTTATCAGCACAGTTACCACTGATGTTAATTAAAATACTGGCTGACTTGTGACTAAATTATTACATTAAATGAAACAAAACAGTAGTGGCCGTTTATCTTTAAAAACCAATAAAAGTTAGGTATACACCTACAAAGAAATCAACTGCAAGACATGATGCTATGCTACTGTTGTGTAATAGCATTATCAGTAACTATTCTCACCTTTGAAGCAGATAGACCAAAATTTCCTTCCATTATCTGAACACTTTTCATCAACCCATGTATAATTATTGTAAACTATCAGCAGCACACAGTTTTCAGTATGTGGATTGTCACTTGGCTCCCCCTCTGCCCATCGTGTCGTTTTGTTATCGAACTCCACGCCTGGCAAAGACCAGTGAAACCTCCTGTCTTCTTGTGTGGCATTGTACAGACCAATCCAGGCTTCATCTGCATGTATTGATTCAAGGAGCCTCGTCATGTCTGTCATGTTGTACACTGTGGCCAGGTCAGTGTAATTCTCTCTGCAATACTTCTGAGCTTCATCCCAGGTCTTCCTCTCTTCAATGAAGTGATACTCATAGAGTTGACATGTGAGGAAGGAACACTGACCTGCAACCAGAGAAAACACTGCAGTGTTGGAATCAAACATGAAAAGTCAAAATCATGAGTACCCAAGTCCAGTCAATGATTTGTTGAATTTTTAACTGGGGAGGGTCGTCCAAATCAGTGATAGACTATCACTGATATATTACAGGAATAGTACAGGCAGCAGTAGGTGAAGGAGATTTTATTAGGTGCATACTGGCTACAAAATAGTATAGAATTCAGTTTTTATGATAAACAGGCCTTCATAGAATAAATGTAAGCCCGAACTGACAGACAGGCAGGACTGAGAAAAAAAGGTGTATTCACAAATCCGTCTGCTACTTCAGCACCATGGATTTATCATTAGAGAGCATTTTAGAATCAATTGCCATAGATTGCCTAAGTCACGCCCCTTCTGGTGGACCTCATGGGACCTTAGGACAGAAAAAATATGAATGGTAGTCAACGAGGAAAGGAAAATTATTTTTTGATCCTGTGTGTCTTGTGCCCTAAATCACACATATGATCTTCCTCAATTTAAATGATGATTTTTCACGTGAAGAAAGTCTGTTTGTCTTCCAGATGTTGTATTAGCTTGTGAAAATGCGTATTTATAAAGACTACAACACCAGCTGCATAACTGACGTTTTAACATTTTCCCTCCTCTGACTCACAGAACCAACTAACTCCCTCTTCGAGTAGCTGCAACTCTCAACATGACCTGATTTATAAAGGTTTCCACCTCTTTTAATACTTTTCCCCTCATCCTAAAAAAACTCAGTGAAATCTGCCAAGCAGGCGGCCATGTCTG
This sequence comes from Naso brachycentron, assembly GCA_029874485.1. Lineage (NCBI taxonomy): Eukaryota > Metazoa > Chordata > Actinopteri > Acanthuriformes > Acanthuridae > Naso > Naso brachycentron. The sequence goes on from JAQFJA010000016.1 coordinate 14,076,728, forward strand.
TATTGATGACGTATATTGTCCAAAATAAGATGTAGTTCACTGAGCAGTCTCACAAAAAACATTTTACTTTATTGTTTGACAATAAAATTTCACTTTCTTTATTTGAAAAATTAACTTTTAAATTGCCAACCATCAAATGTGTAAGTCAAGGGATCAAAAAACAATTTTTCCCTCTACGTTGATGAGACGTTCATATTTTTTCCCTATTTTGGCCCAGAAGTAGAGGAGCGTGACTTTGGCACTTTAAATTCACACTGCAAACCTTAATGTTGAATTTTGATCTTTGGCTTTGATTCCTCTTTTTTGCATTTTTGCATAATTTTTTTTGATGTTCCCAAAAGTACGGAGCGAGTTAAATGATCCACTTACCCATCAGAATGAGCAGAAATACACTCCACAGCATCTTTGCTCTGTTAGATTGAAATCGATATTTTTTACTGCAGTGAGCTAAACACAATGATTTCAACAGGTGAACAGCAAAACACATAGTGATTGTACACTCATCAACTCTGTATGTCTTGTCAAAAAAAAAAAAAATCTACAATGTGTCCAACTCCCTCAGGACTCTGCACTTATGGTAGAGGTCTGATAAGAAAGAGGAAAATCAAAACAGTTACCGATTACAAAGATCTTTAGCCCAGCAAAATGTGTAATTTGAGTAAAATACAGATGAATTTGATACATTTACTCTATTTATTATATTAGCTGTGTTGTACGTGGCCTGAGATGAATTGATTAATTCAATATTACAACATGAACAGTTAAACTAAATATGAAATGACACAGCAGAGTCTTAACTTACTTTGTGTGCTTGCGGCGCTCCTCGCTCCTCGATGTCTCTCCCCTCTGAGCTGATGATGACTGTGCACAGCAGTATAATACTGCGGTTCATACATTATGTTGCTACTTTGACTTAAGCTTTTGAATATTAAAATATCCAGGCGATAGATCTTTATCAGTTTCTGTGGAACTTTCTGTCAGTGACAGGAACAAACCCTTAATCAAATTTCATTCAGCTGTAAACAAACATGTTGAAGTCTGAAGCAAAGAAAATGTACATTAGAGAAAATGCAGTGTGTAAAAATGTCCCAGATTCATGATGTTTGACAAAAAGAGAATCTTGCTGTCATTGTTTTACCTGCTTGTGTGATAAAAATATGAACCCTTGTGTGGTGTTTGGGTCTGTGGGACCTGTTTTCAATTTCTAACAAAAGAACAATGATGCAAATAACTGTTCTTTTAACCCAAAACTCACCTGCCTTGGCTCATTTTCTGTGAAAAACAGATTAAATAACACATTTTCAATGACTGCACACACACACATTTCTATTACTCATGTTTGGCTTAATAATAGTGTGGAAATTGTGGGTGCTGTGCACTTTTACTCTGTCCTCCTTCTACCTGGGCCTGCTGGTAGTGCGTGCGTGCGTATTGTCTTTCTTCTCCTGCTAGTCCCTCACATGGTTGCAACATAGAATCACAATAAGAAAAACTTTACTGTCCATCGCAAAGCAGCGGGAAATTGTCTTTGACATGGCTCTCAAATGTACACAGAATAAAAACAACATTAGGCAAGAGCAAGAACGTAGAACACAGCATAAAAACAACAACACGTACAAACAACACATAGGATTAAAATATTGTTTAAAAGAATTACAACAGAAAGAATTATTATAGTCTGCTTCAAGCCCAGACGCCTGTCTGCTCCCATATTCCCGCACATTTTACTCTCTGTCTTGCGTGAACCATTTTCTCATCCTCTGTCCCAGCTGCAAATTTGGGGCAGGACACAACATAGAAATAGCTTTGCCTGTGTGGCTGCTTATGGCAATTGTTGAAGGGAGTGAAAAGATTCTCTGCTCAGAGGGCCTTACAGGTGATTTTAGAAGAGAGGGGAGGTTTGGAAGATGATGAAGAGGAGGAGCTGTAAGAATATGAGAATCACATTTCCATCAATACAGAGTCTGTCAATAAGTGTGAAGAAGAGGGTGAGATGGACCAGCAGCCAGCTTCAAAGGAGCCTGTCAGCAGTCAGCAACAGGACAAACCGGCCAGTAGCCAGTGGCAACAAAGAACAAGCAACAAGAAAAAACTACAATGTGGTTGGACCCAAACTGGGCAGAAAGACACCCTGTACATGCATCTTGAGCAAGAAAAACATATGCAAATCACACATACACAGCAAAACTCTTCTCTCTTGCCCGTCATGTGACCTATGCAGATGGGAAACATGTCTTCATCTGTGGATCCCAGTAAACACATAGTCTGTTCATGCCAGCTTTTCAATAAACATGTTTATTCATCTGCCACAAAGGAAGCTATGGACTGAGCTCATCCCCCACAGTCCTCCAGATCTTTACA
>JAQFJA010000016.1:14090497-14107035 GCA_029874485.1 Naso brachycentron
TTAAGACTGGCAATGAAACAGGCTGGAAGAGAAAACGTGATTCAGATTTGCTCATTCAGTACAACCTGATCTTCAAATGAGCATGTCGCTAAATGGATGCAAGCAAAACCAGTGTCATGTGAAAAAAAAAAAAAATCACAAACGTACAAAAACAACAAAACATCAACAGAAAGTCCAGAAAAGTCACGGTAAAATGGCTTTTCCCAATTATTTCAGCCTGGAAAAAGCAGCATGAATGATTGTCTCGCTCACTTTTCTTTGTAAAATAATAAGTTATAAATATATTGATAGTAATGTTTCAACTCCAAGACTGTTAAAGAAGTTTAAATAGCTTCAACATAATTAAGTTCCACTAAAACTCATTTTACTTTGAGGTCTGCTTCTTTTTATTAAAAAAACACAAGTGCAGCTAGGAAGAAGGAGAAGAAGGAGAAGGAGAAGAAGAAGAAGAAGAAGAAGAAGAAGAAGGATCCAACTGTTTTAAAAATAAGTCTGCAACATGTAAAATAATACATTTAATCCACTCATTAACCCGACAGATGGACTGTGGGTCATTTGATGGGAGCTGTATCAGATCTCTCCTGCTATTGCTTTTTAAATTAGGTCACGCTCTATTTTAGAAGTCCCTGCATTCATAAAATGTATTCGTCAGAGAGAAAAGGGAGAGGGCCAAGAAGGTGACGACAGTGCCAAGGATATAAGAGACCTTCTATAACAGCAGTTGAGATGGTAACAGAAGAATTGCATAGTTCAGCAGCGTCATCTTTTTACTTTTCCTATTCAGCCTGTTATTTTCTTCTCTGAGTGTACCTGCGCAGCCCTGAAACCTTTCCCTCACGTACAGTACCACTCCTGTGGCTCGTTAGAATAAGGAGCGAGACGAGAGGTCTATTTTTACCAACGAGGGGGTGAGACAGTGAGAGGAAGGTGAGATTTTATGAGGCAAAAGCAAGCACTGAGATGATGTTGTTTGAATCATGAACAGATTCTGGATGTAAATGGTCAGATAGAGGTGGAGTATGAAGCTGTGCCTTTCCGGTTTTAAGGAGGCCAAAAGGCAAACTGAGCTCAAAAGTCCACATGTTAAAAATCAACCCAAACACCTGTTTCAGCATATTACAGGAGAAAAGAAAACACTCAAAGTCTCTGTCCACATGTACACAGGTATTTTTTAAAGTGTAGCTTTTTCTGTGCAGTTTGGCCTTTTGTCAACACACAAACAGGTTTATTTAATTGAAAATTGACCTTTTGGAAAACTCCATCCAGGGTGAAAATATTTAGAAATTCAGTGACAGACAGGTAGAGCAAAGTTTTGGGCCTTTGACGAAAGAATGCGCATCCTTTCTTAAAAAATCTTTCTTTGAATTAGGTGATATAGCGCTGTTGCTAACCTTGCTAGCAGGACTTTTTACATGTTTACTCATAAATGTACATTTCTCTTTTGCTGTACTGAGGATCAGTGGTGTCACAATGTGCTATGGAGGTCACCACATAATCCCACAATTGTACAGCACAGTCCCCGCTGCTTACGTTGCTAATTTGTTTGGAGAACCAAATTTCAAGTTGCAGTTAGCCTATTGCTAATAGCTTTTTTCAGGTTTCTGATTGGCCGGTACAGCGTTAGGGCTAGGGTTATCGCTTGGGGATAACCCTTTATTGAGAATAAAGAAGGAAAAAAAAGCTTAAAAAATACCTGTGTACATGTGGACTGTGCTTTAATTATGAAGGGTCCACACAGACATCTTTAAATTAGTCGACCAACCTGTGAAGCACCATATTTTTTCATTTCCGTTTTGTGCTATCCTCTACATTGTAGGACATTACGGGACTTTCTGTAATTTTTCTTCTTTTTTTTTGTTTTGGAATGAAAACTATCCTCTTGAAACAGAAATGTTGGATCAAGCGCTGGCCCACGGCAGAAAGAAAGACACGATAACGATGATGAGGGAGAGGGAGAGAGGCAGCGAGATGAGGAAGATGAGGAGAGAGGGGGATGACGGCCAGAGGGACATGAGACGGCTGGAGCCTCGGGGCACTTCGACTGGACTTGTTTGCCTCTCGATGTTGGGCCGGCAGATGACCAGCGGCCTGACTTGCGATATGCTTTCCTGGAAGACAAAGAGGTGGAAGAATAGACTACAACAGTGGTGTTGGAAGAATGAAAAGCAGGGATGTAAGAAAATATCAATATTGCAATATTATGTTTTGCAATATCATATCAATTCTTAAACACTGTATTGATTTTAAATTACTATTTTTCATTCAAAGATTGTGGCAATGGTTCATTTTAGCTTTGTTTATTGTTTGTCGTTAAACCCCCGACGGCTACTGCAAAAAAAATGTTGCTACGATATTCGGATTGCACAAAAAAATGTTTTGTTTCAACTTAGATATTATGGATATTGTGGTGTTTATACTGTGACAGTTTTCCTATGAGAAGATTGAAAAAGAATTTGCAATATATCATAAATATATCTAATTAATTACATGCTCTGTGATTAATCAGTCTAAATTAATCGCATATTGATCACATGCTATTCAAGTATTTAAAAATATTTCATTTCAAACTAATTTTGGCAGTTGAGCGAATTAATCAGTAATCGATGATGTTATAGACTTCAAAGTTTAATGCTAATGTGCCAGTGTGAGCAAAGCATGATGGGTACAGTAAGGTTCAAAGGCGCAGTGGAGAGGACGAAGTTAGTGTTACAGTTATGGGTTCACAGAACCTAAAACAACATCCATCTGTGCTTCTCTGACGCTGAGCCACTGTCTGTGGATGGTGGCTCATCTGTGTGTGGTAAACAACAGTCAGCTACATTAGCCAGAGATCGCTAGCAATTAGCCTAATATGGGCTAATTGCAATCCAGGTGGGGCTGCCTTGCACCTGGGTTAAAAAACTGACATCCATACTGATATCCATAGCAGCTGCACAGAACAGCGCTGTCAGCCTGTCAGTCTAAGCAACCAATGTAACCAATGCGCTAGCAGGCTGATGCGGCTAAACGCGGGAAACTTAAAGACAAGCCTGACTGTTTAGATGCCTGTTGGACCTGCATCTTCCCCTCAGTGAGTGTGTGAGTAGCACTGCAAGACGCGAGAGACTTGCAGAGACTAAATACATGATTAATGGACAGTAATTTTTTAATACGTTGTTTTTTCTGTAATTAATGAATCGAAATTAACGCCTTATTTTGACAGCCCTAATCATAACATATTGTATTGTAACCCCTGTATCGTGATACGCATCGTATCGCCAGATTCTTGCCGATACAAAGCTCTAACAAAGACGGTGGTAAAGACAAAATTTTCTGTACCAAAACCTCTCTTTTTGAAATTGTACCATGCTGCACACAGAAATTGGACTAATCTGACTCGACACCAGTTGTTCCCAAAATGGGGGTTGGGCCCCTGGGGGGGTCGCCTAACACAAAAGGTGGGGGTTGTGAGATGCCTTCCAAAAAAAATAAATAAATAAATAATTTAAAACTGCATAATTAATTCATTATTATATAAATTCTGCGTATATTCTTTCTTAAATTACTTTAAAATAATACTATGACTGTTAGAATGTTGTTCTTTTGTGTTGTATTAATGCACATGTAGGCCTAATAGCACCTGTGCTTGGCTGTGCACAACATTATATGCCACCTTCAGGGTTGGTGGGGGTCCCCAGTCTGTGGCACCATTATTTGGGGGGTCACAGGCTGAAAGTTTGGGAGCCCCTGCTCTACATTTGTGTTTTGTTTTTTTTACCTCCAGTATGGTCCTGCTTTGAGCTCTGTCAGGGCTCAGCCTGAGGTTCCAGCGATGTGATCTGTGGCTCCGCCCGCCATCATCCTCGCTCTCTGTGGTGTCCTGCCGCGCAACCCGCGGGCGCTTGCGTCTCCGCGAGCTGATTCGCTGGAGGGAACCTGGCTCCTGGAGTCTGAACCAATCGGGTTTAAAGGCACAAGGTCGGACAACTACAACATTAAAATTACAGGGATATTGTAGGTAAATGTGCATGTGTTTGTGTAAAAACCTGCAATCTGTATCCTCTATATCAGCATCTGCATCACTCTCCCCCTGAGGGTCAGACAGTACACACTCCTCCTGCAGAGAAATGAAGCAATTTAAATAGACAATATGTAATTAAACAGAAAAATGTCTGTGCATAAAATCAGTATGAAAAAGGACGAATAAACGTAAGAAGCTTTTCTAAATTAATTTGAAAGCCTTTAATAAAAATGACCTCCACCATTGCTGTACGGAGGATCTTATTTTGTAGTAGTTAGATGAAACCAGCCCTAATGAATCATTACCGACTGCTGCTATTTGTAAACCAGACTTAACACTTGATGATGGCATTTGTCTGTGTGAGGGCTATCATGCGTCACTTTTTAATCACCATTGTTAATATGCATGAATCAGCTGACACCTCTACACATGACTAATAGGGTTAGGGACACCTAAGTTCTTCCTTTTGCCTGATTCTACTGAGAAACTCACATACAAATACAAAGACTGACATCTTTACTGACTGGTGAGTAATGTGACGATACAGAGTTTAAAGCTAATGTCACTGAATCATTCACTATACTTCACATTCTGGACACGATGAATCATCATTATTGTGCCTCACTGACAGGTAGAGCTGTGCATCGAATCTTAATAACCTGAATGTGTTTGTAGGTTTGGATATTAAATATACTGACAGGTATCAAAAGCAGTCTTCTTTATTCATTCTTTAATTACTTTACTAATTTAAATCATACTTTTCCCAAAGTAATAGGTCTGCACACAATAGTTTGATGCTTAACGTCTCTGATTATGACAATAACATAAGAATACTAAATTGAAATATTATTGTGCAAGCTATTATTATTTTAGCATTGAGTGCTGTGTGCTTTTATTGAGAGAAAAAGAGGAACACAGCTAACCTTGACCCTATTATACTTCAATTTTTAAAGTGTGACCAAACCCCAGAGTTCTGGCTGAAGTGCCTCTACCCTGATAATTCAAAAATGCCTCTAGAACATGACAAAAACGTACATATATCAACATGGGCAGGTCTAAATTATGTTTCACTTTTGGTTTTGCACAAGTCTCCACTTCCTGTCTCCAGCTCATCAGAGGTGTGTGTAATGATCTGTGTAGATCTGTTCCGAACACACAACCAAAAAATTAACGCTGAAATGACACGTTAACAACAAACGCTAACCACTCGATCTATATATTCAATCTAAGCGATTGCAATAGCTGGATTTTAACCAGTAGAGGGCAGTCTCTATAACACAAATGTATTCACACAACCTAAATATAGGGCCCGACTGATATATCGGTCTGCCAATATTATCGGCCCATTGCAGATATATCAGTATCGGTGTATGTTCTCCAATATTGGCAGATATTAAAACTGTTCTTGAAGGTAAAATGCCTGGACTGGTGATTTAAAATGATGTAATTATGTAGATTGTCCAGCAGAGGGTGGTCTGTTATTAAATAACTAATAAGAGAAGCGTTTCAGTGCGCTAATGTTTGCAATAAAGTTTGTTAAAATGTAAGATATCCTGCCTCCATTACACATCTTGTCACAAGTATTTGATAACCACATTCAGCCGATATTATATATATTATCGGCTGATATATCCGATAACGGAATTTTCTTGCTTCCCTTTCATCAGTATTGACATTAGCCCCAAAAATCCTATATCAATCAATCAAAAACTCTATTTAATACCCATATGAAAAATCAGTTTTCCACTGAAGAAAGTGGTGTAGGGGTTTAGTTCCTCTTTAAGCTACTAAAAAAAGACTGCAAATTAAAAATATCAGCTTTCAGTGACATTTGTGTCAAAAAATATTATCCGTTTTGCTTCCATGTAATGAACCTGGTATTGGTCGTGCGTGCCTCTCCTGCTAGAACCTTGAAACAAGCTTTAAAAAAAAGCACAGCTGCCCGCCAAAATAAAAGACAATACTGATATCAAATCTTCAGACACCTGTAACGCTGGACTCCACACTGCATACACACACACACACACAAGCAGGTATTGAAGAAACACATTTGTATGTCACACATTACCTCCGTGCCGTATCCCTCAGAATACCTGGTCATCATTACTCTGTTTTTACCACAGTGTTCACACAACAGCGTGTCCTGACAGCAGAAAGGAGAGAGAAGAACTTTGAGTGAAAGTTTTTCCTTAAATGACTGATTTCAAGAAATATGACATATGACAACATCATGGACGGTCTTTAAACATACAGTAAAAACACACAAACAGCAGCAGAGATGTAGCAGTCAAAGGCATGTATTTAGAGTACGGTTACAGAGGAAGAAACACTGAGCGACGGCCACAGACACTTAAGTGGGAAGCCTGAGCACTCACCGGCGTAGGCGTGTGTGCTTCTGAATAAAGTGTACAGGGACCGGCCTCGCACAGACACACTACATCTACCTCTCCACAACTCGCCCCCATCTAAGACAGCGAGACAAAGACAGAGAGGATAAACAACTGTGATCTGTTGACTTCTGTGCAGCTTTTTTTCCCTTTTATCTCTTGCCAGCAGCATATTAACAAAGTAAGAAGTGCAGCTTTGATGGACGCAAACTTATATAATGCACGACAGTATCATGCAGAATTAACGTGGAGGTGCTGAATTGTCACATAAAACGAGTAAAAGTTTTCATTTCACGCACCACTGTCAGTGGCTCGGGGATGAGATTTGAACCTTTTCCACCTACTCACATTTTAAATCGCACAAAAGTGGAGGATGGTTGAGTTAGGAGGGATGATGAATCCACGTGATTCAGTCAAAGAAGTAAATTGCATCAAAGCTTTAATTAAAGACACGGTGGCACATTATATCAGATAACTCATCTCTATTGTCAAAATGTAACTTTGCCAGAATGATAGGCCACAAAATGTGGCTAGGTCTACTTTTATACAGTACAAATTCCCCATGATACGTAGGTAACGTACAGTAAAGTAATCATTAGGGCCTGACTGATATATCGGTTGGCTGATATTATTGGTCGATATTGAGCCATCACAGATGTATCAGTATCGGCATATGGTTCACCAATATGCACTGATATTAAAACATTTTTTAAGGCCGGAAAAAATTCTTTGGATTAGTGATTTAAAATGCCGTAATTACGTAATTTGCATCTTGTTATTTAATAACTAAAAGGTGAAGTGTTTACTGTTCAGAGCACGTAATTTTAGAATAGTTTGTTAAGATGTAAAATAACCTGCCTTCATTACATATCTTTGTCACAAGTACTTGGTGACCACACTCAGCGGATGTTATATATGTACAATATCAGCCGATATATATCAGATATCTGAATTTTCTTACTCCCAATTATTGGTATCGCCATTGGCCCCAAAAATCTCATATCAGTCAGGTCCTAGTAATAATAATAAAATGGATGGCCACAATCAAGAAATTTAATTGGTTTTTAGATGTGATAAATCTGAATTAGCGATGATTTTTAAATCTGTTACATAATTCTGTATCATTCCATGAGGAAGTAGTTCCAGATTGCATATTTTGTAACTAGGCAACATTGTGGGATATCTGTAGGTACATTTCACAATTTCACGCGTTATAACTGCTACTACAGCCTGTCTGATATGGAAGTTGGGGGGGCTGATGCTGATACCAATATTGGAAAGGAATATTACGATATCCGATATATCGGCCGATACAGAAAGACTTTATTCCAAACATGAGTGCACTGAACGGTAAACACTTCACTTATAACCAGTTAAATAATGGACAGCCCTCTGCTGGACAAACCACGTGATTACACCATTTTAAATTAATGGTCCAAGCATTTTTTCCAGCCTTAAAAACATTGTCAGTATTGGCACATATTGGAGAACATACACGCCAATACTGGTATGTCTTCAATAGGCCGATATCGGCAGATAATATCAGCAAACTGATATATCGGTTTGGTCCAAACTGCTACAAAATAAAAATGTTGGATCAACTTTAACCTTTGTGGTGGCCTGATAGGAAAGGGTGGATGGAGCAGCCGTCATCCATATCGGCAACGGTGGCAGTACCTCTGTGTTTTACCTTTTATAATTAGATGTGTTAGTCTAACTTCATTAATGGATTGATACCTCACATTAAGAGGATGTGTGACTTTGGTGGTGCCTGGTAAGCTAGGCTAGGTTAAGCTAACAAGGCAGGAGCAGGCTTTGTATGCAAACCGCACTATGAACATGTTAAACTAAAGGTTTCAGTCCGTCACTAACATGTTGCCATTTTCATAATTGCTTTATAAAAAGCACTAGATTACTCCAGGCCACGACGTGTTGCGATTATATTTCTTCTAATATAATATTTAGATGTTGTGATAAAACAGCAACATATCCTAGCCTGTAGTTTAAGCTGTGGTTTAAATGGCTTTACCTCACAGTCATTGTCAGACGTCTCTCCGGAGGAAAAGAGGCCGTGGGAGTCAGATTCCCTCCGCAGCATGACCTCTGACCTGGCTCACACATTCACATAGACCTGCCGGGACACAAAAACAACCCCAACTGCATATAAACAGTAACATTAACAAAGATTTAGGGTGTGTTTTAAAAAGTAATAAAGTGTTTGAAAAAAAAAAAGTGTAGCCTTCTAAAATAAAACGTCATGATTAAGCGATTTCTGTGACTGTGCATGTTCAGTAACTCTAAATTAGTCTGTCAACATCATTACTAATTACAATGTGATTTTTTTTTCCAAAAAATAGGCCTAATTTTAAAAAATAATTTTCAAAAATCTTTTTTTTTTTTTGGATAATAATAATGTCTGAGGAGAAAGTGTTTAATTGTTAAAAAAACAGAGTAATTCTGAGTCATATCAAACTTTTTCTGGTGAATGATAATGGTGGATAAAATATGTTTATTTTTTTTTAGCGAAGAATTTTATTTTATTTTTTTTAAATTATTATTTTGTTTTATTTAAACGATGTCGTGTAAATGAGTCGTGTACAGATGATGCTGTCTGATGCTTCGGGGTCGTGCTGTCAGAGATTTGTCATCACAGCACCTCACTGTAACATCTGCTCAGCAGTGTCCGCACTCCCATTACGTAATAGCCTACGACAGTCAATGATAGAGCCGGACAACTTTTCAGATAAAGATGAGGAGGAAAGATGCTGTCAACACTAAGTAATCAGGTTTACTATTAATATTCAAGCACATAAAATTAATTTCATACACACATGCAACGAAAACGAAGAGAACACTTAATTTTACGCCATAATAAAATAGAACATTGTAACCTATTTTACCTCAAACGCATCCTGTCCTGGAACGTGGAATAAGCCCATAGAAAGTCAACGGAGTTCTGTGTTTAGAGGATGAGCAGCAGAACGCGGCGATACTTCTCATCGTGGCGCGGGGAAGCCATGAGCTCGCGCTGCTCACTGTTTGACATTGTGGCGAAATCCTCCGTGTGATGTCAGTCCGAACGATGACAGCTACAGTCCGGGAAGCGCGCGCTCGCCGGGACACAGAATGTTCCCAAAACAACGCGGGAGCGCGGAGAGCGGAAACTGAGACTTCCGCTCGGGACTGTCAAAATAAAAAAGGTAATAGACTATTGAGGAAAGTCAAACAACAGGAAAAAGCTTAAGCAGTCTTACTTTGTGCACATTTCCTCAGACACTTTTTATTCTTTGGTTTGAAAACAAGGTTTTACAGCAAAATCGAAGTTTAGCCTATTGAGTGGCCGAAGTCAAAATCGATTACTTCATCACTATTTGCATTCTAAAAACATATTTCACACATATGTAGGGCGGAGGGCTTTTGTTTTTCTTTGACACTGTTGGCGAAATAACGGGTGCAGACACAAAAATCCTTAATATACAGTGCTTTATTCTCCAAAATATCTTTTTCATATCACGGCAATAACAGGGCTTCAAGTTAGTAAAAAGTCTTATAATTACTATGCTCTTATACCCACCTCAGTCTCACAAAAATGACTGTAGCCAGAGACAATTTAAAATTATGAGTGTTACACTTTTAAATTACCTTTATATAGGCCTTCGTGAAGACATCTAAGCTGTGCTTCCTGACCCTCACAACTTAAAAAATACCAATAGCCTACTGTCACTGAAAACTGGGAGTGATTGCATACTTTTGGCCCTTACCTTTCTCTTCCACTGAAAAGTTAAAAATACACTCAGTGGTTATGCTGGGACAGACCATAAAGACAGCCACTACCACCCAAGGATCAACAGAGGGAGTAACATGATAATATGTGCTTCCCTTGGGGAATATGTCATCTCACAGTAACTGCATCACATAATCACTAAATTGTACTGACAGTTGAAGTTATGCCTGATAAAGGATATAGGTCATGCCCAGTTCAATCTTCATTTTTAAGCCTTTAAACACTTAGTGGTTATTATTCAAATAACACTTGCAACAGTTGCCTGAATTTGGTTGAAGAAGAAGAAGAAGCATGTGGTTGTGTGACCACAGACAGGTGTGCTTGTAAAGGAATTAGAGGTTTAAAAAGAGCACTTATTTTGGCATCGGTACTCTTTCGCAGCATTGCTAAAATCCCAAATGTTCCAAAAAGCTTAAGCTTTTCAAATAGAGCTCATTTGGCCCTAAACGTCCCATGAGCCCCACTGAACAAGATAAAGCGTAATTAGGGGGAGACCTAATGGCCGAGGGAGGGATCCTCATTATGCTGGCAGGTCGACCATGTAAATGACCTCAGTGAATGTAACTGTGTGCTGGATGTTTTGGAATGATTCAGCACACATTTCCTCATAATGTTTCTGATTATAATTTGCTTCACTCAGTTGCAGTGTGATGTTTTTGCAACCACTGAACTGCACCCTAATGTTTTATGAAAGAATATTTCTTCCTTTTTAAGATGTTGGAAAAGGCTGCTCCATGTAATGAGAGAGGGAAGCAGTTCAGTCATGCACTTTTATGCACTCACAGGGGAGAAGCGGGAGGCAGAAGTGGAGGGAAGTAACAGATCCTGAATGACAGATAGAGAGGTTTGTGTATACACAAGAAGCAATACAAACAGGAGATGCAGGCTTGATAAGAAAATTAAGGGAAAGGGTGCAACTCAAATAAACCAAGACCTATGCACCAACGGACCACTGCGCCCCCCTCTCTCTCCTTTTCTCTTAAAACTCACTTGCTGTCATTTACAGAAAGAGAAACAGAGGGCGGGAGAGGGAGATAAAAGTCAAGGGAGAGCTGCAGAAGGACGTCACTTAGGTATTCTGGAAGCACTGGAGAAAGGCATTCCTTGGATTTTCTCATCAAAATTGGACGCAGGACTAAATACAACCCGTCAAAACTCAATGAATTCTTTCTCTCTTCGCTGAGGTCACAGACTGTTGGAAAACAGTGGACGCTTGGATCAATGCATCAGTCTCGACTTGTCGTTTTTCCGATTTGAGGCACAAACACTGCAAACAAGGCGACTGCAGGTTACTGTGCTGTGAGAACCCCCAGATTGGGATTTGGGATTTGGGATTTGACCACAGAGGTTACGTGCTTCTGCGATCGAAAGGTGAGGCCGAGCATCCGCTGACATTCAGATGCACGTGCAGTGTCTCTGGGGTTTGCTGACTGCACGGAAGAAGAGACAAGGGGGAGAAAAAGTTAAGCTGCCGTGTGGAGCCAAAGGACGAAAGCGAATATGCACTTAATCTGATCCGATGAAAAGTTGGAGATACTTCGTCTCAAGGACAAAAAAGAAACTGTAACCTTGTTTGCCAAAGTAATGCTATTAGAGATCGACGGATCCTTCTTTAAGTCAGTGCCAGCCCTGAGAGACCGATGAAGGAGTCAGACCAAACCAAGGATAACCCTCTGACCTGGGACTACGACCAATCCTGGGGTTCATTCCTAAAACCGGCTGCACGTCTTTGCCTCAACGCCTTTGATTTCTCAGATCTCTGGGAGGAGGAAGACAGCACAGAGGACGAGGGAGCCAATTCAAGCAATGAAACATCAACATGTCTCCAAGCCCCTCCAGCACCCCCTCCTCTTCCTCCCCCTCCTCCGATTGCTCCACCTTTGCCCTCGGCCTCCCACAAAGGTGCGCCCATCAAATGTCGCACCTTGAAGCTCCACTGGAGGGAACTAGAGAGTTTGCCCTGGCTTCCTAGGATGACGCGATTCGGGACTGAGACTATTTGGGCGACACTTGAGCCCGTCCATTTGGATACAAACCGACTAGAGTACCTGTTTGAATCTAAGGGCAGCAGCACCAGTTTCAATGCGATTTCTGGGAGGCAGGTAAGACTGATTAGACAGGGTGATGCCTTAGGATTATTAAGATTGTGCTGACGTACTTGTTTTCTACATGTGTTTTTGTCTAATGAAAGCAACAGTGAGAACCTTGTCAGTCCATTTGGTCAGTTCATGAGGTTCTTCATCAGTTTTTATCGTTTATTCTGAACCTGTCACCTTTTGGAAAAAGTTAGCACTTTTAGGGAAGTAATCTGCTGCCCTTGTCATGATTTAGAATCCAATGGAAGCTGCAAAATGTTAACCAGGAGATCAGACCATGTCTGTGCTTCATTCCAAACCAAACATTTCTATCTTGCCTTTTTCCAGATGCTGCTAAAAATATTTAACATCATTTCAAATGGTATGATGTCTGTCAGTAGGCTAAATACAACCCTAAAATGCACTGACATAAATAGTTAGGTAAAGTGTTTTTCTGTCTTTCTATTGATCCCAACACAGAAGCAGCCATCAGTCTCAGTTTTGGGCATGAAACGCAGCAACATCATAACCATCGCCCTGAGCAGCCTGCCCCCTCCCCGCCTCCTCCCCCCTGCTATCTACAGCATGGACAGCAGTGTGCTGGACAGAGAGGACGTTCAGGTACAATAAAGGACGTGTCCCGCAGAATTTGAGCTTCAGCATTTGCTTAACCTCCACAGTTTGCTTATAGATACAGATAGGCAATTTGCACACTGCAGATAAAGAAAGACAGAGAGAGCAGAAAGTTATTAGTAGCCCTGAATAATCCTGCAGAATGAGTTCGTCTCTTTCCGTTTCTCCATCTCAAACAGAGGCTTCAAGAGCTGATCCCAACAGAGGAGGAACTTTGTCTGATCAAGGAGGCCAAGGACCAGAACCCCAACGCGCCTCTGGCCCCGGCTGAGCTCTGCCTGCTCACTTTGGGGGAAATTCCACTTCTGAACTCCAGACTTCAGCTGTGGGCCTTTGCTCTGGACTATGACTCCTTAGAAAGGGTAGGAGACAATAGAACAAGCATGATGAAGAGATCATCATCTTCTGTTAAGATACATGTCTGTAATGAGAGTGAAGGCTTTGTGAATATTTCTTGCGTTCATGTTTTTACCATGCTCTTATCATGTCCGGGTTTTTTTCAAGTTTATATCTTAAAAGATAGTGTGGGGAAAAAAAGATTTTGTTCAATTTTCTTGACAGAAATGGTGATATAGGCCTCCTGTATATATTTTTTAATGTTCCTTAAAATAAAGTAGGCCATGTGAGGCTTTGGCAACCCCTAGTGGAGGTCGGAAAGTCCAGATTAGGAACCACTGCTTTAAGTGATGCGAACCAATTCGATCTTTGGGCTAAATTTGCATTAGAAAATGAAACCAAATCTAGGAAGTTAGCGTTAACATTAGTCTGACCACCGTGCTGTCACTTCCTTAAGCTACATTATCCAAAAAAAATCCCTCATCATGGTGTTGTTTGATTAAAAAGTATTTCTCAAAAACACTGTCATGACTTCTATCACCATTATGTTACAAGACTAAAACTAAAACAGCAATAAAACAAACCTGCGTGACTCCTCTTAACAGGAAATTGCTGAGCCGCTCTTTCATCTGAAGTTGGCCATGGAGCAGCTCTCAGCCAGCCAGACGTTTAGACGCATTCTAGCAACAGTGTTAGCAATCGGTAACTTTCTCAATGGATGCAAGGTCAGTGTGATGTGATCCTAGTCTTTCTGCTTCATCTGTATTGCATTTTATGTGTTAATGAGTCTCACAGTACATTTGATTATACCAAGGCCCGTGGTTTTGAGCTGAGCTACTTGGGGAAGCTGTCCCAGGTGAGGGATACACACACTCGCCAGCCCCTGCTGCACCATGTCTGCGTGCTACTGATGCAGCTCTACCCGCAATCGTCTGACCTCTACTCGGACATCACTGCTGTTACTAAAGCTGGCAAGGTGTGTAGCTTGTGTGTCTGTCTGTCTCCTGTGAGTGTTAGGGATTATTTTGATATAACAAAAGCTCATTTTCACGCTCAGGTATGAAGGGAGTCCAAACCAAGTGAAAAATGGCACAAGCACAAATGTAATCCTTTTTGAAAAAGACAACAAATTGTGTTCATTCATTTCAAATGTATTAAGGAAACAATCCACCGTGAATCCACCACCAAAATCCTGTCCCTTTCTCTTCTTTGCAGTGCGACTACTCCCTAGTCCAAGCCAACTTTACCCAGCTAGAGGCCCTGTGCAAAGCATCATGGGACCAGCTAAAGATTTTGGATAAGGCAGAGGACAAAAAGAAAGGAGGAAAAGTGGAGAAGAAGAGAGGGGGAGGACAAGAAGACCAGGCCTTGCTCCGTCACAGGCTGCCGAGCATTTTGAAAGAGTGCGAGGAACGGCTGAAGGTCCTAAAAGCCGTTCATCGGCGAGTTATCAACAGGTGCGCTTGGTTCGAGTACATCTGATTTCTTTTTGTTAACATTTTTGGTGCCAACTATTGCTTGTTGCAGTATTTTAAGTAAAAAAATTGGAGTCATGTTGTTCTTTCCTTTGCCAAAAGTTTTCCTTTTATTGTTGAAGTTTTATTAATTGCCCAAATTTGTCTTTTGCTCTTGATTTTTGTTTCTCCAGATTTCACTCTTTCCTCTTATTCTTGGGCTACTCCCGAGCTATGGCTAGAGACACCAAAGCGGAGGACTTCTGCAAAACCATTAGTGACTTTTCTTTGGAGTACAGGACAACTCGACAGACCATTCTCCTGCAGAGAGAGAGAGAGAGGGAACGACAGAAGAGTGGAGCAGAGAGCCCACGTCCTAACACTCCTGCAGCCAGAAGGAAATGTCAACAAACGCCAACACAGGTTTTCAATTCAGATGAGCCCACTCTTAAATAGCAGTACCATTCTGGACAAAAGGATTGTGGATTTTAAAACCTGCTATCTGTTTATCCACCAGGAAAATGAGGAGCAACGTAAGCTAGAGGAGGTGCTGAGAACACCAGAGTCAATGTCAAGACTGGACGTTACTCTGCCTCGAAGCCGCAGGAGGATGACTGACATTCAAGGTACTTCCTCTTTACCAAATTTTCTTTTGTCTTTGTCAAATATGCTTTACTGAAGCCATGTTCGTTTGCTTCACAGGTCCTTTCACACGGAAACTGAAGTGGTGATCCCGCTGATATACTTTCAGCTTTGAAAACTAAACTTAAATGATGCACATTAATGCATCGCACAAAGCAGCAATTTTATCAAAACTGGGTCATATTTTACAGAGAAAGTGTCCTCTGTTTCTCCCTGAGATGTCCTATGACTGCTCTGCCTTAACTCTGTGATTCACGGAGGTTCCTGAAAGCAACATGTGGGCTGCCTGCAGACTGAAGCTGCAATTGCAGCAGCAGGTGGGTGTTGGCGACAGCTTCACTAAATAAAAGGCTGCAGACAGACAGAGCAGTCGTAGGACATCAGAGGGAAAACCAGAGGACATTTTCTCTGTAGAATATGACCCAGTTTTGATAAAATTGCTGTTTTGTACCACATATTAACGGGCATCGTTAAGTTTTGTTTTTTGAAGCTGCAGGTGGCGGTCAAAGATGCATATTGTTGCTTTAAAACCAAATTATTTGTGAGCGTTATTTATGATGTTGTTGATGAAAGTCACATTCCTGCTACGCAGTTTCATCAGTGAGAAAATGGACAGGTGCACATGATTTCACGTGCCATTCAAGTTTTAACCATGTGTGAATGATGCATTAAACGGTGCTTTGAACAAAACGTGTGCATTTGTGCGTGTGTTCAAAAGAAACACAACAAAGTGAACAGTACAAAGATGGGCTTTCTTTTTTTAAAAAACCAGAATAAAGATTCGAAACGTAAAAATATAGGTTAGCAATAGTAATTCACAGTTCTGCATTGTTAGATAAATTCTTGCATTATATTAAAACTTATTACTTTGTATTACATTGTTACAGGAAGTACATTAGCCTACATGTTACATCAGTGCTAACTGTTGTAGCCGCGGCGTGCCGTGTGTGACATCAAAAGGTACTTTTCTCTTTTCTGTTTACGTTCTCTGTCAGCTGTTGTTGCTCACGCGCGCCTCAGCACGCGCTTGCAGTGTGGACATCTCGCGCTCTCAAGGCAAACAGCTGCCAACGGCAAGCCAGCTGTGTGTCCGTTTAAATCAGTAAAACAATAAAGCTTTCAAAGCCGAGACATGGGAGTATTGCGCGAGCGCCCAAAGCTTCTGCAGAATAATTTACGTGTAATTTAAATCAGTCGCTAACAGTATGGGGCGTACGTCACGTTCGT
>JAQFJA010000016.1:14207573-14223121 GCA_029874485.1 Naso brachycentron
AGATGCCAAATCAGGTAAAAAGGACACAAAGGGATGAGTTAGAATAAATATCCTGGGATAACAGCATTAAAGTAGATGATATCTATTTTCTCAGACAGAGCTGACTTGCAATTTTCAACCACCCAAAACAGAAATACCACAAAAGTTATTGACTTTAAACTTCAAAGACTTGAACGGCAGGTGCACGTAACAAGAACTGTGTAAATCATCTCCTTGTACTTAGGGCCAAAAACTTATCAATCACCCCTTGTATTATCAGCTTTTATGATTAAATGAGTCTTTTGTTAACATTAAAGCATTCAGATAAGAGGGGTTATTTTTTGCTCACGTCTTCAGCAGGACTTCCTCATATATTACCTCTGTAGTCTTGATGTTTCATTTCCTGCCCTTCATTTTGACAATCTCTGCAGATCCACACAGTTCAAGGAACGTCGGTCCTTCAACAATATGTAGACAAGCAACAGCTGCCCAAAGAGATGGATGGAGACTTCACGCACTGTCACTCAGACTGGCTGACCTTCAGACTAGTGAGACTCTACTGTTTTTTAATCTATTTAAATAAAGTAGGTTTCATTTTCCTTTCTTCTAATTTATACCTCCATTTTTTTTAATCTGTCTTGATACAATAAGCTGAAAAGTCCGTACTTACTAACCTAAGTTGGCAGTACAAAGGTTCTTGAGGACATTGGGCAGGAAATGATCACTTCAGGCATTTAAGATTGACTGATATCCATGTTTTTGCAAAAATATGAGTTTAAACTGAGTGTATAATGCATCTAATTTACCTTGGAAGCCAGAAGTTGGCGCGAGGAATGATATGAAGCACAAATTGAGTGTGTTCCAGGACAACAAGCTGGAAAACAAGGATTTAGGGAAGTGGGGTTTGCTCCAGCTAGGTTAGCCACTTTTAGCATTAGCAGTTTCTAAAGCATTACACAGTGTTTTCGCTCATACAAACAAGTTAGGTGCATGTCTAAGAAGTTGGACACAGCTTTCTCACTACAGTGGATGCAAAGAGCAGCCATCTTGGATTTTGAAGTCAGGGTTGGTCCAACAGAGGGCGCTAAAGTTAAAATGTGCAACTCCAGCTTTGAATCTAGCATGCAGAAGCTTAGTGTTTAGTTTCAGTTTTTAGTTCAGGTGCAGCTCCTGTAGTCTGGGTATGAACTGACAAAAGTCTACATTGCAGTACAGGTTTTTGTGAATGTTATGTTTATATTATAAAGTGAGGAAATAAAGCGGGAGACGGCAAAGTTTGGAGAGGAGGAAGGACAGATGAGAAGATGTTGGGGGAATGAGGGGCTGTTCAGTGGTGGTCGATGATTTCAGTGATTCATGATAAACGGGGTGTGGAGGATAAATCATAATAAAAAAGGTCCAGGGAGAATCTTAAGGACTCTTAATGGCTTCTTCCCAGACAGTTTATGTTGCGTTATCCAAACAGATAAAATCATCGCCCTGTCCTCTTCACTCATGGAAAAGAAAGAAACTCTCGCAGTTTCATCAATGAACCTGTGTCTGCTTCGCTGGCTGTTTGAGTTCTGAGTTAGTTTGATGGAATAATTAAAAAAACAATTTAATTTTTTAATTTTTAATTTAAGTTTTTTCCTCTTCTCTCTCTTCAGAGCCTGGAGAGTCTGACAGAGCGTTGTGAGAGCGCCCTCTCACTGCTAGGAGAAGCGCTGCACTCAATGGACGCTGAGCCAATGCCAGACAACATAAAGGTACAGAAGTGAAATCTGCATCATTCATACGTGCCTGTCAGACAGAAACCCGACACAAATTTCACTCCCTGCGGTTTGGCGATTGATGCCCCAAAACAACGGTGAACACATTGTTCTCTTTCAGGCTGTTCCTCTGAGCATCGACAAACACCGTCAGCTCATGGTGAGCGTTCTGGCCGACCAACGCTTGACTGAGCTGCAGCAAAGGGGCGGGGCCTGGCTCGCAGGACTGACCAATAGTGCATCTGGACTGGCACAGAAGTCTCCAGACTGCCGGTACCATAAGCCTGATGATTACATTTTACAAGATTTTAAAATGACCACTGTCAGTGAATGTATCTCTATACAGAATTATGAAAAGAAGCTAAAAGAATTGTATAGTAATATCCACTATATTGTCTTATATTATAATTAATAATTATAATAACTCATTGTGCCTCATGCATGAATATTTTTGTATTTTTTTCAGTATTTGTTTTTGCACAAGGCCAAAAGAGGAAAATAAGAAAATCCTGATTGCAAAGTCTGATCTTAACCGCCTGACTCTGTTAATGACTTGTGTTGGATTTTGATTCTGCTCATCGGCAGCTTCAAAATATAACTGTTTTTTGCTTTAGCATGCTTTGTCAACGCCCCCAAGATATATGATACGTCCTGTCAGCATTCGACATGAATCAGTCGTCATATAACTGGGCAGGTTAACTTTTGGCAAATGAGAAAAATAAACTCTCTGGCTGACCAGCATGTCGCTCTGTTTAAAGGATCACTGTCAAGCTGCGATATTAGTTTCATGTTGAAACAGAACTCTGAAACAAGGCTACTGCTGGCTGCTGTTTGGCTCGTCAGTTTTTTGAACTTTTGGTTGTACATAAAGGCTCATCACTTCTCCTTTTGCAACCGAAAACAAATCACCTGCCTGTCATCGCTTTGATGACAGGCAGGTGATAAAACTCCATACGGAAAGGTCCTGGCCCAGACAGGTATCGAACTCAGGACCCTCTTGATGTTAGAAGCAGACCTGGATTCGAGCTCAGGATCTTCTTACTGTGAGGCAACAATTCTAACCATTAAGCCACCGTGCTGCCCATGTTACATACTGTGTTATATGTTAAATATACATTGACTGTTTGAAGAGCTTAAGTTACCTCAATATTTTTCAGAACAAGTCACAATTGGGCTTGAATGAAAACCAAACGGGTCCCCATTATAAGGACACTAAACACAATATTATAAAACATTGAAAAATGTCTTAACCATCTAAACCAGGATTTGCACTGGCATCTAAAACTTTAATTTAGAGGGTGATTCACTTGATGAGCTGATTACTGTGACACAGCTGCCACTCAGGAATATCTATCATTTCAAATATACAAACTTGGACATTTTCAAACATTATTACCAAGTTTTGCCACCTTGAGTAGCAGTGGAATCTGGTCTGGCTCATGGACTAATATGAAATCTGTCACAATTCTCGTTTGTGAGTCTGTCATTGTTACACTGCAGTTTAGAGGTGAACATGTGCTGACATGGCACTTGTTTCTTGCAGATATGTCTGGCAGCACGTAAAAAAACACCGTATGGACGTGTTGACAAGGATAAAAACTCGACTTTCACTGAAGGGCGTCTTTTACAATGTGTGCATCTGCAAAGACTTTGATGATATTAGGCATCTTCTTGATATGATGCTAATGAGACTGCATCCAGCCGGAACATACATTACACACAGGAATATTAAAACAGGACTATTTTAACTATAAAGGCATCATGACGAGCACAACAATCCTAATTGGGCAAAGACTCAGACACGCAGGAACCACCTTACACGAGCAGCTCGGTCCCGAGGGGCAGGAAAGGGATCTGTGATCACATCTGATTAAGAGAATTTTTTATTTATTTTTTTGTTGAGAGTTATAGGTTAAAAATATTCCTCATCGTCAAAACAAAGTTGTTTGTTTCCAGCCAAAAATATGAAAACCAGCTGAAAGAAAAAAAGGAATGTGAACTTGACATCAAATGCAGGACGGAGCTGTGCGGCTTGTTTATTTGTGCCTGTCTGCAGCTTAAAGATGATCTGAAGACTGTTGTATTTGTAGCTGTTCTTCTCATCCAGTAACGAGTTTTGGCTCCATCTGCACAAGAACGAGGCCAAACACAAGTATTGGCTGATTGCTGACTTGATTCCATTTTTTGCTTGACAGTTGGTCTGTGAGGCTTTCTTGTTTTCTATAATTGCATCCTTTCTAGCAGCCAAAATGTTTGTTTCCCGGCCATGAAAAGTTCTCGCTAAAAAATAGCTTTTTGTTCCAGTTCTTAAGTGATTTCCTGCTCATTTTGTCCTCTCAGGGCCGCTCTAGCTGCGACCTCTAAGCTCTACGACAGCGTGGATGACGCCCTCCATCGGCTCGTGCGAGTGTCCAACCAAAGAGGTCGTGACCTGGAAGCTCTGGGACGACTCGCGGGGCTGGTGGACAGACTGGAAAAGGTGTGTGGGGAAGAAAAAGATCAGTGCTGTTCATTTATTTTGCTGTTATTGTTTTCCACCATGAAAGTTTCTCAACTTTTTTTAGCATCCAGCATTGAACTCCGCCCTTCCTCTCTCATCTCCACCATTCCCAATGGGGGCTGGATTGGATGGAAACTCCCTCATTTTGTAACTGTCATGTGCTTTTGCTGAAATACGCTCCTCCTCACTCTCCTCTCTTGCCTTGCTCACACACAGCACAACAAGTCAGATACTACAGGGTCCACTTTTTGTACAGTAAATGTCTCCACTCACCCCTCTCTGCCCTCTCTGCCTCACCCCCCCCAGTGCGATAAGGAGATTGAGCAAGTCCAGTCACAGCTGGAAGATTACAAGGACCCTCCTCTGTCCCTCAGCAGACTCTCGCTCAAACAGCAGAAATTCAAGACGTTCAGAGAAACGGCCAACGTGAGTGTTCGACACATGTTGGTCTTTATATGTTTTGGCTCAGTATTTGCTGAAAAGTCTTCTACTGCAAAATATGTGCATAGCTTTTAGATTAAGACAGATTATTTCGTTGTGTAAGACTCACAATCACAGCATAATTCTTTAAATTTAAGCCAGTTTTAATAAGATTTGAAGATTCTTACTTTGGCGCCATCCAGTGGTGTTATTGAAAATGACATTTAGGAAGCTACACCGGATTGTCAAATTTTGTCTACAGACAAAAACTAGTATCATCCAAATAATTTTAAAGTTTATATAATCTCAAAAAACTTCAACACATAGTAGCTTTAAAGTTGTCTTTGTAACATAAAGAGGAATCAAAATTTGATGGAACCTGAAGACCTGAAGCAAACTTGCTGTTTATTGGTATATTTGTCTCATTCTTGTTGATGCAGGTTTCTGTAGTTTTTCGGCACATTCCTGGAAGAGATAGTCACTAGTATTCCATACAATAACCACTTCAGGATTTTTCCTGGAATGCATTTCACTTTGGATCTTCCTGACTCTTTCAGGAGCTGCACAGTGAGACTCTGTCAGTGCTCAGTGATTTGGAGGGCTGGTCCGAACTTGACTGGGCAGGACTGAGCGACGTCCAGATCCGACTTCCTCCGGTCAGGGAGAAGCTGCGAGACATGTCTCACTGTCTGTCTGACTGCTGGACCACCCTGGATAACACACAGAGGCTGCTGTCCACGCTGACCGAGGTAACGCAGACAGGAAGCCATGTGTTCCACTCACAGGAAGTCATGATCACATTAATGGCGTCAAATCTTCCTAAGGGCAAATAACAGCAGTCTTTTCTGTCCCGGCTCCTGTGCAGGCCACCCAGTGGTGCGATGCTGTCTCCTCCACCTCCTCTTCCCCTTCGTCGTCTTCTTCCACTTGCCCGCTCGCCTCCCTCCCTCCGATCCCTCCATCTCGTTTCCAGGATGCTCGTTCCTTGGCCATAGAGCTTGGCGGTGGTGCACTCCTGGATCTCTGGACCCACACAGTGGAGCGCTACCAGCGGACCGTAGCGCAGGTCAAACCACGGTTCCTCCAGTCTGACAGGGCTCAGAATCAGGGCCAGAACAAGACCAAGACACCTTCTGCCAGCAGCCTGTGGGACCTGATGGGTCCTGAGGGAGAGGGCGACTGGGGACTGGGAGCCGGAGGAAGCGAGGGGGGGCTACAGTCCTGGGGATCCTTGGCATCGCTGTTCAGACCGCAGACCTGCTCCACGCTGAAGATCGGAGACGATAAAGGCAATAAGAAAGAGGGAGCAGGTGGAGGAGGAGCCGGCGGAGCTGGAGGGGGGAAGTTCCTGCAGAATCTTCTGAATCCTGCAAAGAAGAGTGTGAGTTTGTGCATCATATATCTCTCATTTGCTACAATATATATTTTTTTTCTTACCACAAACCTTAAGCATTTTCTAAATTCTCTTTCCTTTGACCACAGCTGCCTGGTGACAACATTTCATGTTGTTTTTGACTTGTTTTGCATTTGACAAGTGTAATTCTAAAACCAATCTGGTTGCTGAGCTTTTTCCCATCAGTAAAAATCTTGTGGATATTTAGGATGTATATTTAACCCCCAAAGGCCTGCTAAAGACTTTCTCTGGGGGGGTAACAGAGGATGATCCAGACCTTTTTTGGGCATTAGGCTTCAGGTCAGCTTGTCTTTTAATAGGAAGAACAGCAAATCATCTCTTATGGGACTTTCAGACCCTGCAAACTTTTATTTTCCCAGTACATGCAGCCCATTCTTTCGTGTCCTTGCTCATACCTGATACCCACATAACAACTACAGAAATGTCAGAAATTTTGCTGTACTTACAAAAGCTTTCCATCCCTGAAACACTTAAGGGTGTATTATCCAGTGTTTATCAGATAAGTTGCATTTCAGTGGATGGAAATACTTACTGATAGTATGAAATTTGGGATGATTTTTGCAGCAATGTAAAGAAATACTTTAGCTTGTCTGGTACATCTCTTAGCATATCTGGACAGTTTTCGCCCTCCCACCACTAGAGGTTGCTAGCTTGCTGCATATAATAGAAAGGACACTGAGTAATCACCTGTAATTTCCTCTAGAACCTTTTATAGCATCCCATAGCTCACTGTTTTGTTTTCCAGCCCTCAACATGTCTAATCAGCGTTGATTTCAGCAACAGCAGGCTAAAAATGCTCCAGTGAGGTGCATGCTAAACTTCTTAGCTAGCTGCTAAAGAGCCAGATATTTCTGTCAGGAGTTGGTGGAGACCAAAGCCGAAGAGTAAAATCAGGGTGATAATATGTCAAATCAACAAACTTACAAAAGTACAGGACTGGTTTCACCTTTATCCTAGCCTTGCAAGCATCATATTTATTAGCATGTCTCTCTCCTTACAGCCCACAGATGGCCCCCTCCCTCCCAAGCCCCCCAGGAAGCGCCACCCAAGCTTTGACCTCCAGGCTCTTCTGGCTCCCCGCCGAGGCACGGCCACCCCCAAACCTGTTGAGTCCCCCGTGGGCGGGCCGAGCCGTAACTCCCCCATGTCCTGGCTGGGGAGACGGGCGTTAGCTGACCCCGTTATCACCACTAGTATGGCTGCAGCCATCCCGGGCTGGGGTGGTGGAGGAGGAGGAGGAGGAGGAGGAGGTGGAGGGGTGTTAATTCGAGGAGTGGAGGTCAGCAGCAAGGAGGTTGTGGATCACACAGGGTCGCCGCGGCAGCATGTGCTGCTTGGGAGGACTGAGAGGGAGACAGGGACGGATAGGGCCGGTTCAACGGCACAAAGGTGTGTTTGTGATATTTGTGCTTCTTTTCACCCTTTTTAAATTCTAAAAAAACGTCTTTCTTTGTGTGAGAAGATGAGAAGGAGACAGTCTGAGCCAGCTGAGAGCTCGAAAACAACACCAGCATAATAAATGACATTAAGAAAAGGCCAGAGTGAGATGAAAGGGAGGAGTGATTCATCTTTTTTGGGATGATTGAAGCACAACTAAAGTCTGTTTCAGAATGATTTTATCAGACAGAAAGCACTCCGAGATAATTTTATCAGTTCAGTCTGTTTGATCTCTTGCCATTGCTTTTTGCTCTCTCCCTCCCCCTTCTCCTCTGTCTCCCATTTTTGCTTCATTTTAGCAAATGCTCTCATCCATTTTCTCACCCTCCTCATCGTCTCCTCTTTCTCCTCACCCCTCCGGCAGTAAGCTGTACCTGCTCTGGTGCAGGATGCTGAGTTCAGAGAGGCAGTATGTGGCCGTCCTGAAGGGCGTCGAAGAGACGTACCTCCCCTTACTCGAGCTCTCAGACACTCCAGCCTCCATCAGGGGGAAGGCAGAAGCTCTCTTCCCCAACTGGGCCAGTCTCAGCACCTTCCACTCGCAGAACCTGCTCCCTGCCATGGAGGGCGCTCTTGTGCAGAGCTTGTTGCAACAGGACTGCTTCAGCAAATATGTGAGTGAAGAAATTAAACTTTTATAAGCCCTCATGTAGAAGTTTAAGCCTTTATGGCTTGCTGGTACCTAAAATAGTAAACAGCAGCTACTTGCAACCCCTTATTATCCATTCTATATAATTTTGAGTCATGAGAAAAAACTTAATTGACAAGAAATAAACAAAACAAAGGAACATCTGAGGACCCCCAGGTTCGATACCATTTAATATATTGTACTTTTTTTTGTGTACAGTTAACTGTTCACACCTGGAAGCTGCACAGTACAACCACAGTCTGATCTGCAGCCACTGAGCAGCTCCACTGGAGCAGTTGGGGTTAAGTGCCTTGCTCAAGGGCCCTCAGTGGTGGTATGAGGGTGGGGCAAGTGTTGCAATTCACTTTCCCCACCCAAATCACTCCTTACTTACTTCTACTGTTTAGACAAAAGTAGAAAAAGTACAATATAATTTATTATTATGAATTAAACCACCCAACCCAAAGTACAAGTACAGCTGAAATGTGTAGTGTAGTTAATGACCTTTGACCTTTTAATGAAAAACAAACAATTGTTTTTCTTTTTTTTAGCAAGTACGTCATTTCAGCTTAATATGTATATTGCCCCATTTTCTTTTTGATGTTTTTTAATATTTTAATGTATTTGCGCCAGTATGACAATTTGAATTGTTGGTCGCACAAAAGACACATTGTCAAGGTTTCACATGTGATGACATATTTCATTATTTTCAGGATTTCTAAAACCAAACAGTCAAACTATCAATGGAAAAAATAACCAGCAAATTAATCCATAATGAAAATATTCATTACTCGTTACAGTTCTTTACAAAATATTTCAAAATGAGCCAAAAGTCAAAATACTGTGATGATATTGAACATAATAGTATAACCGTAACAGATGACATTTTTAAAATTTTGATGCTTGGGATATTTTTCTTATTCTTACTTACTTCCTATAAAATTACATTTTAAATGCAGGATTTGCACTTGTAAGAGAGCATTTTTTAAAATTTGGTATCAGTAGTTTTACTGAAATAAAGAATCTAAATACTTCTTTTGCCACTAAATACTTGAGTAAACTACAACTACTCACTCTAAATGTACTAAGCTACTTCTTCTGACTGCGTATAAGTAAATGAACCCACTTTATGTAGAATTTCATTAAAGTTTGGTTAAAATTTGTTTTAATGGGACAAATGTCTCTTTATTCCACTTATTGTGTGATTGATCAGATTAAAGGCAATAAAAAAGCAGTAGTGGTAGAAAGTGTTGTCTCATTTATGTTTCTCATTGTGCATATCTCTCCTTTTTCACGCATAGCGGGAGAAGTTTCTGCAGTATTCCCACTACATCAGGACCAAACCAGAACTGGACTCTCCGCTCGTCACTCAGGCCGCCGACTTCTTTAAGGTGAGATTAAAACATCGGCTTGTTGCGCTCGCAGAGAGCTCCAGTTCCTCCTCTCTTCCCTTCCTCTGCAATCATCTCATTCCAGCAAACACATTAAATTAAAGAGAAGAACCCAGTTGTCTCAGTGAACACTCATTCTTTAATCTATACACATAATAAGTGTGTCAGGGTCGCAGAATTCTTATTTGGTTATTTTCCCTTTAGAAAATGTGTTAAATCACAATGTGAGAACATTATTCGAGTAATTTTGGAGCACATCACAAGCACAAACCAATTAAAGTTGTTTTATTCAACAGTGGTTGCAATTAAAAACGAGCTGTATACAGTAAAGCTAATTACATGTTTAATGTACACTAGAAAAGCCAATTAAAGGCGGATTAGAGGGAAAGTAATTTGAGCTCGCGAGCTACAATTAACTAAAACCAATACATCGACGGCATCGTGAGATCACTGAGAGGACTTTACAAGGAGAGATCACAGTGCTTAAGATCTCTGAGGCGACATTCAAGTTGTCAAGTGTTTCATAAAGGAGCAGTTCTAAGAAGACGCCACAAGGAGGCAGCGTGAGCTCGCATCCCACCCTGCAGCAGCTTGAAAACAGCTTGAACACTGTGGATTATGACTGCAGGAGAGTTTATGACTATTGTGATGGTGATGGACGTGAAAACACTATTCAGGCTGATTGATGATGATGATTGTTATGATGGTGAAGACAGGAGCGGCACATTACTTCTTCCACAAAGAAACAACAGATTAAGATGTCATTATTTATGGACTGTTTGTATTTTTCGAGTGATAATTTCATTCAAGCTTGGCTCCCTGTAACTCAGATTTATAATGACCAAAACAATAATTATCCTGATTGCACATGTCTCAAGTGGGAATTGAAGCAGACCAAAAGAGCTCTTTATTTAAAATAGATTAAAAAAAAACATGTAAACATGGATGTTCTCAAATTCTCGTCATTAAATTCATTCTAAATAATGGTAGACTAATTACTGCTTGTTTAAACATCTCTGAAGACTAGTTAAGTTTTATTTATTTAGATATAAATTTTCAAGCCTTTTCTCCATCTTGGGAAAGAGTTAATAGACTGACGGCGCCAAATCAGGTGCTGACTTTTTAATCAACTGAAAAAGAAATACCACAGAGGTTATTACTTGCAAACCCCCTGAATAATCACTCAAACGGCGAAACTGTTCTGATGTGTCAGTGTTATTATCCAGGAGGTGAAGAAACTAGCCAGCTTGTGCTTCTCAGTGCAAAATTGAAATTCTCTAGTAGAGCTTTTTAACCCTCCCGTTCCGTTCATTTCAGCTTAATTATCCTAATGTTCCCCGTCAAAAATGACAGATCCTTTATAGATGATTATAAATCCATAAAAATACATATGTTTATCAGTTTATGAACTCATATTTTTATTTATTTATTTATTTGTTTATTTTTATTTTTTATTTTTTTAAAAAAGCATCATATAGATATAATTTTGATGATAACAAATACCCAGATGAAACATACTGTACACAAATCACAGAGTAATTTCAATGTTTCTCGTGAGGGTTCCCATGGAAGCCAAAAGGGGGGGGTAAGGTGTGTGTGTGTGTGCGTGTGTGTGCGTGCACGCATGCGTGTGTGTGCTCTAAGACAAGACAAGTCTTACCCGTTCATTTCTAATGGCTGAATATTTGACCGGAAACACCACACAAAATCTAATTAAAATTCTCAAAATTTCTTTCGTGTGCAGATGCCATGTGTGAACAAAGTTGTGGAACCTTATGACAAACAGATAAAAATAAACTGCCTGCTTTTAGAGAGAAAACTTGTAAATTGGTCGGATTTGACGAACATAATAGGAGGATTAAAAAAGGTATTTCCTGTTTACTTCAAGCAAACATGTTTAACATGCAAGTAAAATCTAATTCATTCAGAAACAGAATTTTACACTTTATAATGTGTTTTGCATGAGAAAACTAACTTTTCCATGCAAAACGATGTTCATTATATTCATTTACACAGACATGAAAACTGACTTTTCTCATAAACTCTTATAATCTTGCTGTGTCTGACACAATTCACTCATTTAATTGAAATTTTCTCAACTTTTTATTCTTTGCCTCTGCAATGCGTTATGGTAAACCTATCTTAGTGAATGACTGTTGAACAGGAAAGTTGTAATGATTGTGCAGTATATATAAGATACATTTAAAAAAATCAGTGACAATTCTTAAAAATGATGAAAAAGGTATAATATGCTTTAATTAAGTAGTGAATTCACCTGCAGGATTTGCTTTCATTTCAAGTCTGCAATGCCCAGACACCGTAGGAGTCAAACAGGTCCAACTCATAATTTTTTTTCCTGTCACTCCCCTCTTCAGTCCAAACTCCCCCCTGCCTCCCCCCTCTCCCCTCTGTCCTTCCCTCACTGTCTTCAAGCTCCCACACAGAGGCTGGAGCAGTACTGCGAGGCCCTGGAAGAGCTGGGAGGGATAAACCCCGCCTCCGACTCTGCCCTCTCCATCCTGAGGCACGCCCAGCGGCACGGCGAGGACCTCAGGGCCAGTGACCTCATCGTCGGATGTCCGGTGAGAACGCTTGTCCCAGTTTATGACTCTGCAAGTGCAAATCAGTTCCCACTTCTCTTTTCTTAGGGGGAGACAAACGGACTGATTTTGATGAGGTCGGACAGCTGCGAGAGAAGGAAGGAAGGAAGGAATTTTATTGCTTTATCTTGAGTTAACTGTCTTTAATTTTTGTCTGTTAAGAAGGGGATTTATATGTCTCTATTTTAAAATATAAAAAGCAAAACTGCTCTTTAGGTTAAATAAATGTAAATGTACTTTAAAGGATTATTTTAGAGTCTAAAGTGCAATCAGAAGCGGATTTGCATCTTCTCCCAAATTTTCCTTTTGCAGTAAGATGTTACAAGGCTTGCTCAACATAGAGGAAACAACTTCTTTTTGATCTACAATGATTAACATCTTTTTGAAGCAAGAAACACAACAACCTCTGAGTGTGTGCAGGTGTAAAATCACCTAAAAATACTACAGGTGTGAACTGTTGCGCTTGTTTGACTCCTGTTGTTTCACAAGGAAAATCTTAACTTAAAGCCAAACAACTGACTTCCATGTTGCTTAGAGCGCAAATAAACGAAAGGGAAGTGGCAGAAAAGTCGGTGTTTTCTTAGGCGGACCACTAGGAGAGCACTGCAGTTAAAAAACAGCTTTAACCTTCTTCAACAAGTCCAAAAACACCTCATCCACTTGCCTCACATTGTGCTTCTCTGACACAGCAGTATTATTTAGAGCCAGTCGTGACAAATGTTTCCACCACCCCCCTCCCCACACACACTCACTCGCACTCTCAAACTCACACACAAACCATCCTCTCCTTCCTGTTTCGAATGAGGGGAGAGATTACGGCAGCACAAACACTCCCGTTGAGCTACTTCAAATCACGCTGAAAAGCTCTCCAAGTAAAACGGCCGTAAGTGCAGGTGTGCGTGCGTGTGGGTGGGGATGTGGGTGTTTGCAATGTGTGGAAAGCATCACTTATATCATGACCTGCACGTATCTAGAGGTTTAAAAATAAAAGCTCTGTGTGTGTCGGGTTGCCCATAAATGATCAGTCCTTTTCATATTACTGGCAGCTGAGAAAATGACAGCCTGATGTGTCGTTCCTTTTGCCCCCTGTTTGTTCGTGTCCCTGCAAGGAGTCTTTTTGAAGCATTACATAAATCTGACCTCTAGTGACCTCTATCTGCCGCTGGTAGGAGTTGCAGCAACATCATAAAGTAACCCTGTAATTTGCATGAACAATGAAGTCACTTTTTTCATAAAAGAAGAGTCAGCCAGCCAATCAGAGCAAAGATCCAACAGAAAGAAAGAAAGAGGGAATCCAGTTTGTCATCATGTAATAATTATACGACTTTGTCCTTTTTTTACTGGCTGACTGTAACAATTATACTAAAGTCTGAGCTTTTTTCACTTGTTTTCATATAATCTGTCTTTTTGTAATATTTTGTATTTGTTACAGGACAATCAATTATAACGGATTGGAAAAAGTGAAACACTTCAACCATAGCCTGACCAATATATGTGTTTGGTGATATTATCAGCCGATATCGGCCAATATATCAGTATGAGGGGATATGTTTCCAAAATGCATTGATATTAAACTTTTTTAAGGCTGGAAAAAATGCTTGGACTAATGATTTAAAATGGTATGATCACGTAGTTTGTCCCACAGAGGGTGGTCTGTTCATTAATAACCGAAAAGTGAAGTGTTTCTTGTTTAATTCACTGACGTTTTGGACTAAAGTTTGTTAAAATATAAGATATCCTGCCTCCATTACATATCTTATAGTATAAAAGCCACATTCAGCCGATAGTACATATCAGCCGATATATTGGAATATCAGAATTTTCTAGCTCCCTAATATCGGTATTGACATCCGCCCCAAAAATCCCATCAGTCAGGTGCTTATTTCAACCCACCGGCAAATAAATCATAATCTTAAAACTTAATCAAGGCTAAAGGTAGACCTTACGGGGAGATCTTTTGTAGATAAAGCCTCTGATCATTGGCCTCAGGCCAAGATAAGTGTATCCTAATGTGTGTGTGTGTGTGTGTGTGTTTTGTGTGATTTCAGATCCCTGTGGCAGAGCGCGGTGAGTTGGTGCGGCACGGTGAGCTGACTGTGAGTGGGGGAGCCCGGAGGAAGCGTGCAGGCGTGAGGAACATCTTCCTCTACCAGCACGTTGTCATCTTCACCAAACAGAAGAGTGCCGGGCCGGGACGAACCGCCTACAGCTACAAACAGAGCATCAAGGTGCGGAGCCGCCACACACACATACACACGCGCACACACACACACACACACACACACACACAAACACACTCTGTTCCTGTCTCACACACACATTATCTTCTCCTTCTTTTCTCATTATCCCTTTCTCTATCATTTGAACGCTCTGTGTTTGAAGAGTTTGGAGAAAACCCACTTTTTGGATTGATTAATTCGAAAAGCAAACAGAGTCTGAGTGGTTTCTCAGCTGATGATTTAAGAAGTGTGATGATTCTTTCAAATTAGCACTGAATTTTAGTTAGATTTTTCCACTCTCTTCTATCCTTTCCACGAGCTCTCCCAGTCTGTCTCTTGATTTTAGCCTTTGCATCCTTCCCCCTCTGCAGACGGGTGAGATGGGCCTCACCCAGAGCGTGGGTGAGGACGGGGTGAAGTTTGAAGTTTGGGTCCGACAGGCACCTCGAACCAGAGACTTCATCACACTGCAAGCAAAGGACAGGGAAGACAGGCTGGCCTGGACTCATGACATCGCACATCTGCTGTGGACACACGCCATCAACAACACAGGTACAGAATGACCGTTGACACCAGAGACCTCAATTTAACTGATGAGTGATGTTTCACACAAGTGGTACATATTAAAGGAAAAGTGCACAGATTTTGGACAACTTTGAGGGATTTACTTATCTTGCAAGACATTATTTCTTCCCATTGTTATCTCACAAACCCATCTTGTCAGACTTAAAAGCAACAATATGTGATTTGACCATGACCTGCAGCTTCAAGAAATGAAACTAAGGGGCAGTTTACATGATGCAGGTTTTCTCTTCAAACGAAATGCTTTTGCTGCGGTTCGACCTTCCTTTTACACACCAACGGCATGCCGGTTCCCCTGAAACCACAAACGTCTGAAACCGGGATCCAGAGTGCAATCTTTTGAAACCGCAACCTTCTCTCTGGCTGTGTAAACTGGCAAGCAGAGTGCCTGTGAATGTGGCGGCGATGCTAATGCTAATGCTATCGCAAGTCAATGCATTCCGCTCCAGCCACTACCAAACTCTGGTTAAACACTTCACAGTGCACTGAAAGCATCGGTTGGCTATCGTCACATGTGACGACAGTCTATTGCGGCTAATTTAGCATAATTTTATTAAGTCAATCAGCTGAATTTCTTTAATATGTGGCTGCTTAGGGCTTAGCAGCAACAATAGGTTAACAACTTCGTCA
>JAQFJA010000016.1:14242036-14260630 GCA_029874485.1 Naso brachycentron
TGCCGTGTTTTATTCCCGCTGCCCTCCGCTTTTTTTATTCGCAGTTTAGATGTTCATGCGTGTGTGTGTGTGCGCGTGTGCTAGCATGCGAGCGATCGGCGTCAAGCATGTATGTATGTCTGCATGTATGTATGTAACCGCGCGCCTCCGGAACCCACTTTACGTGTGTGACATGTATGTAAGCCGGTGTATGTGCGCGCGTGGCCGTCAGGCATGTAGCCTCTTATAGCCCGTGACATGACAAAAAAAAAACAAAAAACGGAGAAATGCGCCGTTTCGCCTCATAATTCAGAAAACAGTTGGCGTAACATTTTAAACAAGTCGACTCGACAAGTCAACTGGAAATATAAGGCGACTTTAAAATGGTCGCAAGTGCACGGAAAGTCACTCGGAGTGGTTGAAAAATGTATTTTTTTTTTATTCCCGTAACTTTAACCAAGTTCTTTTTGCTTGTGCTCGCGCGAGGACGCCAGTTTTGGGAAGCAGGCAGCCTTGCTGTATGACCTCTTCTTCTTTATCCTATTTTAACCTCTCGGAAAAAGCGACGTTTGACCGAAAAAGTAGCTTTTACGAAAAAGAAGCACAAGTTCTCGGTGCGCAGCGGAGGATTTCGATAAGCCGCAGACATATTGTCCAGGCGTAAAAGTGGATTTTTGCATGTTAGCAAGTTGATTTACAAAGCTTAATTTGTGGCTAGATGCGATTAGCTTGACTAATTCTTTTGTTGGACACACATTAGGCATTGTGTAGTGCATTGTTTTCGAGATAAGCAGCGCCACTTTCATGTGGGATGTGCGCAAAAACGCATCCACAGGCTGTAGCGGGATTTTATAAACGTTTTTCTGTCCCCAGCCTTTTACTACAATGTTTACTATAACCCGTTTAGTTGTCCTAACATCACTTCCAGCTCAGAAAGTAGCATAGCAAGTGTGGCATGCAACGTTGTGGCCGTGAGTGTGCAAAACGCGTGTTGCCAGATTGTATTCTGCAAAGAGAAGTTACCGGTTTTTAAGCCCCGCTTTTAAAATGTGCGTTTTTGGACACGATGTCGCTTTTTGGGACTGATGTCGGTTTGGGAGATTGGCAGAGGATTCAAGATGAAATCCATGATGGCACTTTTTTTCCTCCCGTCCTCTCCCTGCTCGCTCACTCGTCTTTTCCCCTCCCTTAATCTTTTGTATAGAAAATTTAAGAACAAAATGGAGCAGGGGAGAGAGCGATAGATAGGCTGACATGACACACACACGCCACCCCCGACTTCCAAAAACTGTTTCCTCACTGTTTATGATTTTTAATCGCGTTTTTTCAACGCGGGATCGTGCGCGGACACTATCTGCGGCCAGGGTTAATCTCGTTTTAGTGGAGATGTTTATTAGTGCATTGTTTGTTGATGGTTATTTATTTCATTAATGTGCCTCTAATTGAGATGGCCGCGAGAGAGAAGAGGGGAAAGAGC
This sequence comes from Naso brachycentron, assembly GCA_029874485.1. Classification (NCBI taxonomy): domain Eukaryota; kingdom Metazoa; phylum Chordata; class Actinopteri; order Acanthuriformes; family Acanthuridae; genus Naso; species Naso brachycentron. Next base: position 14,243,493 of record JAQFJA010000016.1, read on the forward strand.
GACTGAAAATGGTTGCACGTTATTGACGCACATCATAGGGGCGAGGAGGAAATTCCTCATGAGATAAGGCGCAGACGTGTCATCTGGGTTGACCAAAGACACTCCTGTCGCCTTTTCCACATCCAATGGAAAATGTTTAGGGATCCTGAAATGCCCTATTTTTAAATCCACCCAAAATGTCACACTTTTGAGCGCGTGTGCACGCTGGAAGTAGGTTGACATTGCTGGCTTGTCCTATAAACAGGGATGTTGTGAAGCGTCCTCAAACTCTGTTTACTTTCATTTTTATTCGGACGTTTTTAATGATTTTTCACGCATCAAATCATCTTCAACGAAACATTATCTTAACATCTTTTTTTTAAGCGTTGAGAGCAGATTTATAAAGAAATATATTACATTCAGAAAACTGCACATTCTTATTAAACTAGGGCTTTTATTTTGATTTTTCTCCTCCAGAATGACTTTTTGCAGCCCCCCCTCCAAAAAAAATCTCACACTCATCCAGCCTTTGCTGAAAACTCACAGGACGAGCATCCTCGTGCAATATTAAAAACTAAACATGAAAAGAATCGCGCCTCTGTTGGAAAAGAACCTCCCTCCGCCCCACAGGTTGTCCACTTTTTGAAACGAGACGAGTCCACGTCGCACACACGCACCGGGAACCCACTGTACTAATGAATATGAAACACTGTCCCCGTGTTAAAAAGCTTCTAATGGTTTTGCTTCATTCAGACCTCTCTCTGCTTGTTTGTGCTCAAGTAGTATCCCCCTCCGCCACCGTCAATGCCGCCTCCTCCCCATCTTTGTACATACTGTACTGTACTTGAGGGGGCACATACACCCCATCCAGGTGGCTCTCTGGGAAGAGATTGTATGTGAGGAAGAAAGAGAGAGAGGGAGTAAAAGGAAGAGGAGTGTAGCACCAATCAAGGCTTCTGATTGATATAATTGGGTCATTAGTGCGCTGCGGGAGAGGCACCTGCTTGCCCTCAGTTAGGGAGAATCTACTGCATTGTGACATTTTGAGACTGTTGAGAGTTCTGCTGCCTGCTCGGGATTAGCGTGTATTTAGAGCATTAGGCTCTTACTTAAATAGTACGCCACTTCTGCCGCTTGCACTGAGTTTTGCGACCAGTTTCAAACTGATTTTGTTCAAAAGAGATGGACAGGGCGATTGCTCACTTTCTTCTCCTCCCGACGGTGTTTGTTCGACATGCTGAAATTGAATCATTTCTTTGGCTGCAAAGGCCGGCTGTGGCCTGCTAAGCAGGTCACAGCGCTGGCAGAGGGGCCGCGTGGGTCTGATCATCAAGAGATGGTGAGCAGAGAAAGCCTAAAGGCCTGAACGTGCTCTCAAAAGGAGAGGAACGTAGTCGGCTGTGCGCTTGAGCTTTTTCAGTGTTAGGATGTCTTTACACAGCCTTTGCTTACACCCCCGATAAAGACTTTTACATCAAGCCCACCCTCACCCACTCTCAGACTCCGAAAGTGTAGTTTTTGGGTTAAAGGTTAGTGAGAGGCTGAAGAGTTTAAATATCCTCCGACTGCCTCTCTTACCCTTTTACAGTGATAGATTTTGGGTGTTGGGACTCGGCATCGGACTGTTTTTGCACATTTCTGAAACTGATGTGCCCTCACTTCAAGCAGCCATTATTCGGTAGTTTAAAACTTTCCTTGAGCTCCAGTTTTACCCCATGTGCAACTTTTCTCCTGTGTACAACTGAGTGCCTTCGCTGAAACTGACGTAGACAAAGAAACACATGGACATAGATTTATAATTTTTGCCAATCCTGAGCTTATTTTTTTCACTCAGTGTCAAGTGTTTTACATCATATGATTCAGGGGAACCTGCTCTTTCGTGTCAATGCGGTGTAAAGTCACAATCATGCATTGCAGTGGTAATCAGGTGTTTTGAAGCTTCATGTGAAGTTTGGTGAAAATTCATCTTTTCCTCAGTGAGTTACAGCCATTTGTTTGCACATTATCCTGGGCGTTATTTAGTAGATGATGTGACAGCATATACATTTTGGTGCTGTCTTTATACTTGGCGAAAGTAAACATCCAAGTGTTGCACATAATTAATCATCAAGACCTTAAACTGGCCCTGAACGTCACACAGGCACCATTCAAAGTGCCTCGGAAAGCTGAGAAGTTTATCGTTTTAAACACAATTTACAGCTAGTTTGTCACATAAACGGTTCAAAAGTTATTTCATATTTTCTAAAACATATCTGAGCATTACATTGATGCCACCCTAGGTTTAGGAGGGTTAAATGCCTTCAAGGAAAGTTTGTCTGAAAGTTTGCTCTGTTCTTTCCATATTTAAATGATTACTGCGTCTCTTCTTTCTCGCGACTGCATCACAAAACACCCACAAACATTTTTGCTTTCCGGTAGATCTGTCACCACAAACTGGTTCTTTTTAATTACACCCTCACCTAAAGGCTCAGATCCCCTGACAGAGAAAACAAACTAACTTTCCCACCTCATATACATACCATCAAGGTGTACACACACAAGGTGCATGACCCTGAATTACACCAAGAAGTGTCGGTTTATATGGTGTGTGTATAAAAGAGTGTAACTGAGCGAGGTGCCACTCGGAAAGAGAACACACACTCTGCATATTTCCCCGGGGTGAATAAAGCCAGTTTTAACCGTTTCTATTTTTTTCTATAGGTGATCACATGTCTGATGCACATATTCCACAAGGAGGTCGCAGTGTAGGGTCAGCATCCCGGGGGCTTGTGGGTAGTCGGCATCTTGCTCAAGGATGCTTCAGAAGATGGGTTGGGATTTGCAGATGAGAGGGTCTGAAATTTTTCCACCGAATTAGGATCCAGATGTTCATTGTTTGATTGACAGTTTTCGGCACACATTTGGATTTTTAACTTAAGAGTGGAAGCATCATGTAGGCGTTCGTTGCACCTGTGGGACGCATGTTTGCGCCGTCCTTTGCTTCTTTTCTCTTGTCCCCTGCAGGTGATCTTCATTGAGCACTTATAAGCCTTTCCAGTAATTTGCTTATGACATTTGCACGCTCCAAACCAGTTCTTCTTTTAAGGCCTCGGTCTCATAATCTCAGACGGCGCGTTGAGATGCAGCACGGACTGAATGACTCGGGGCTGGCGTCGCGGTTCTCCGACGGGATGCTGTGATGTTCCCAACGTTCACATTCACTCAGCGCTCAGATCTGGCACCGCCCGCATCGCCCCCAGTTCTGCGCTCCGCAACTGTGAGGAAGTGTAGGCTCGCGTTCTCCGCTGGAGGAGGAATTCATTCAAGAAAGAGCAGGAGCAACAGCTTGAGAGGAGATGGAGGGTCGAGGGAGAGGTAAAGGAAGAGAGATGAAGTGCTTGGTTTGACGAGGAGGAAAGAAGCAGCAGGGTAGCGTTAAGCGAACAGGAGCAGAGCAAGAGAAAAGATTTTTCTTTCACTTTTTTGCTAAATGTTGCCAGTGGCCCCCTTAGAACCGACAAAAGATAAAAAAGCCGAAGACAGATTGAGAGTCTGGGGCTGAATATATCATTTGTGCATAATAATTTTTAACATTCTCAAAAAAAAAGTATCAAAAAGGTCAACCACACATCCTTTCACAGCTATTTGAAGGACACCTTTTTCCCAGCAGCTTCGCAAGTGACTGTGGTTTTGTTTTTAGGCAAATCTGAGTCTTTATTGCCTCCATTCTCAGATGGAAGTGATACACAAAAGTAAGCATTTTCTCTCCAAAGAATCCACCAGTCACATCTTCATAGTTGGTGGAGGAGACACAGTGAGAGACTTTTGCTCTTATCACTGCTGGAGCTGAAAACGTGGGGAGGGGAGAGCCAGACAAAGTTGAAGCGAAGCGGGGAGTGAAACAGGGGTTCAGGGAAAGGTGAAGTAAAGGAAATGAATACCGTCTGTGGGGAAGTTCGCCACGTGACCACGCGATAAAAACCACAGGGCCAAATTATACTGTACCGCACAGGGAGCGGACTCCCCTCTCTGCCTCCCCTCGAACGCTCATCCTCTCTTTCATACACATTTCTTTGTGGTCAGTCTCTCGTACACCCACTTATCCCTAAAGGACACCTCACCGCGCGCGCACACACACATACACAGACACCTCATCACATGAGAGTTCAAGTAATACAGCTGGAAGAAAGATGCACTTGTAAGGAGTCAGTGAAGTGCACACACATGCAGCCTGCAGATACACATTTTACTTTACGCCCTAAGGCCCAGGCCTGAGACCTTGGAGATGCCTATTTTTAGGTACATGGAGGAGGACATGTGCAGCAAACACACACATGCCTGCACAGATTAAAAAAAACCACAAAGGTAGCTATTGTCTGCCCTTTCAATCTTCAGTTTTCCTGCAGGCCAGAGGTTCCCAACCTGGAGCTCCAAAGGGTCGCGAAACAAACGATGGGGTGATTATATGACTAAGGAGCTCAGGAGGAGGAAATAAAATTTATGCCTCAGAATTTCTTATTTTTTCGCCTCTATTCAAATCTTTTTTTCTTCTAAAACACTGCAGGCCTCCTTAAACTATAAAAAGGAAACAAATCACCCTGTTAAGAGCTCGCAGTCTAAATTATGCAAACTGTGACAAGTGCTTGCAAGTAGTTACTGCTCGGCTACAAAAGCTAACATGCCACAAAGGTTGGAAAGCAAAGCTACAGGCGACGGACACTCTCAATTTACAGCCTTTTACGCGCATTTACACTCTTATCATTAATGCACAGATGAGCAGATGTAGTACTCTCAGCCCACACACACACACACACACACACATATTGTTAAAAACAATGCTAAGTGAAAGGTGCTCACACCCTCACATTTACAATTATGATGTGTAGCGTTCCGGCATGTGCAAACCTGCCCTCGCTGCCTTCAGTATAAAACTCTATCTATTTACACAACGACATCAAAACTCCCCAAAAATAAACTTGTCTGAACATATTGTGCTCCCGCTCGCTATTTATCGCTGATGTGATGTATGACTCAGCATCCCCCCTCCCCCTCTACACACACCTTGTGACACAAGTAAAGGAGAAGTTATCAGCATTTAAACAATGCTGATTTTTATGCCAAAAAAAGAAACTTGGCATGTTGACCTCTGTCATAAAAACTAATTTCTAGTGGAGGTAAATCAGCCGCCTTGGTGCCAATAAAGTTACACTGCAATTACTGTAATGACAGCATCGAGGCAGTGCTTAACACAACAACGATGCGCTTTTAAGCTGCCATTATAGTGTGAATGGTTATGTACTTACACCGCCGCACGTATCCACGCACTGCGAGTTTCAGGGTTGGAGAAAAAGCAGGGACGAAAGGAGCGAAAGAGCGGGGAAATCCAGGTTTTCTCCATCTCACGTCAAGAGCGAATGAATGATTTAGGTGACTCACATTTTCACCTGACATTAAAAATGCATTTCCATGATGTACTTTTAAGAGCCGATTTCCTGGCGTCACTGCTGCACGCATCACTTCTTTGCACATCCTTAAAAAATTGAGAGTTGACAAACTGACAGTTTACGTCTTGTTGAGTAGCCACATTTGGTGAATTTTGTGAGCATTTGCACTAAGTTTGCAGATTGTGAACGAACTGCATTGGTTTGAATTTGGACGACCATGTCTGGAGGTGGTTTAGGCGGCTGCTTTTCTTGGTTAATTTACACCTGGGTTTTCTGTGCTGCTGCTCCACCTGATTCCAATCTGATTTCTGTCCCTCAGTTGCCCCAGCCCCCTCCTCCCCCTGCATCCTTTCGCAGCACCGTATCTCCTTCTCTCCATCTATCCAAATTGTCTTTATTGGCATGACAGGGCCGGTGGTTGGCGACAGCCACCGTCACGGTAGAACAATGCATTGTGATGGTGATATTCATATGATAATGCCATCAGACTTAACACTGCTGCTGATACATTTAGATAGCCAGTCTCCTTTTTCTTTCTTCTCCCTCACTGTATCTATCTCTCTGTGTCTGCTGGATGTATATGAGTGTGTTGACTTTCAAATGATTTATAAATCTGTTGTTCTCTCTTCATGTTATGCCCCAGCCTGCCACTTCACCACTCTAATTTCTCTCCTATTCTCTGTTCCAGCATGTCTGTCTCTTTACCCCATTTTTCTTCCCTGTTCTCCCCTCAACACCACGCTGGCAATCACATTAAATCATTTTCATTCACATGGCTTCTGACAATGTTTTTTTTTTAAATGCTGGCCAGTTTGTAACGGCACTGTATGTTTCCCTCCGTCTCTCTCTTTCTTTCTCTCTGTCTGCCTCCTTTCTCATTTTTGCTCTTCGCCATGTTGGCAGGGCCCAATCTACCAGCTGATATCAGCATTCCCTGGCACTCTGCCAACTGGCAACACTGCAGGAGAGAAAGAAAGAGAGAGGGAGAGAATGAAAGAAAATTAGTGAATAATAGACGGAGGGAGTGAGCGAGAGAATGAGAGGGGGATGGGAAGAGTATGAATCAGGGAGAGAAAGAAAGACAGAAGAAAGAGAAAGAAAGACGGGGAGAGAAAGAACAATGGTGGTGGATTAAGAAAGGACTCTGTGTGTGTGAGTGAGTGTGCGTGTGTGTGAATGTGTGTTTATGTGATTGATATGGTGTGATATCCCTGTGAGTCATAGCTGAGCTAAAATGTCAACTGGCTACATGAGAATCTCTTTGTCATCCAGACTCTGTGACACACACACACACACACACACACACGCATACACACATGTACACAAATCCAGCAGATCATATAAACACATATGTGACCATACTGCTGCATGAACACAAATATGTGCAACACACCTGCAAACACAGATGTTCCATTGTTTTGCCACAGTGATTGATGACCTTTTGTTTTGTTGTGGGCGCCTCTGCTGCTTCTCAACTCCACCAGATGATGGACAAAAAACAGCCGATGTGCATAAATCCAGTCTAACTGATGCAAACTGCTGTGCACTCAAAATATTTGGGTGTGTGAGCGTGCTTGCCAAAGTGCCTGTGTGTTCAATATGCTGTATATCACACTTTACATTTTAGCTGACTCTGTTATCTGGGGTGACGGTTGCAGTACAAGCAACACAACAGAAGAATAAGCTTACATTTGTACATTATTTAAACAAGGAACCATGACTAAGCAGTGTATGGGTCAAAGCCACTAAACCCTGGCAGAATTTAATAAATATCGCTTGCATGAGTTTATGTACTAGAATGTGTGTGGGTGTGCACAAATGTGTATGCAGTCCTGATTTAGGCAAAAACGCTGCTACTGTATGAGTGTACAGGAAGGGCGTGTGGGGAAGTCAAAACATCACGCGCCCATCCTGTTTGGGACAGTCCATGTCCTGTGGTGGTGCCCTTAACTCCTAAACACACACTGCAACACAGACAGATACACACCAGTGCACATTCACGCTCTGGCTAATCATCCCATATGTGCTAACAGTATGCTAGATTGCATTGTGAACACATGCAGGAGGCAGAACAGGTGCACACCTGTTACACATTCAAGCGCACGCAGACCCGTACACCAACGCAAGCTGAAGAGTAAATGAGGATCACATAAAGATTTGCTTTGTTCTTAACATTTACATGCATTAATACACATTCAAAATGGTGCTCTAATGAGTATGCATTTGATTCTTTCCTATTAGCATTTGTGATAGAATTCATTCAAAGAGTCTCGGTGCAAATTATTTTTCATCCTGTCTGACGAAAATCTGCTGCCTACAGTTCATCGCTCGATATTTCCAAAGCATTAACGCCTACATTGACACTGATATTGCTAATTTACCCAAAGTCTTTAGTCAGATAATAGCTTCAATGATGTGCTGAAGTGTTTTTTTTAAAACTGGCAACAACATAATTACAAGTGCAATAATTGTTAGGTTTTTGATTGCAAATATTTAAGTGAAGTTTCTTACTCATCATCAGGATGTTTTGTTTTTTTGTTTTTTTTGTCCCCAGAAAATTAAAGGAGGCTGCCACAGAAGTGTGTCCCCCATCAGTCGAGACACTAAAGAATGGCATAACATCACACACACTACTGGTAATTCTCGATTGTTCGCACACATGCACTCACACATAAAGACATATGAACCTGTTAGGCAAATTAATGCCATTTAATTAAGTCTAATTTTTGGTTATTTTCCAGATTTGGTCAAGGTCACGTTACAGTTAAAGAAAATTATGCACAGCATGCAAATTTGACCTTTCCTTTAGGTTTTTAAAGTTGTAACTCCTCTGAAGTCTTCCGTTCCCCTCACTATCTGCCTCTCTCTTCTTCTCTCTGTGCTTTGCTCCGATAGAGGATGGATTCTCCACCAGAATGTGGTTTGTCTCTTTCTTGTGAGCAGCCCCAGTCCCCTCCAACACTGCCATCCCTGGACCACAGCCCTCAGGCCTCCTCTCCTCACACCCTGCTGTCTCTACCTGACAGCCCTGTTGTCCTTCCCATTCACAGCCCCGAACCTTCTCCTCAGAGCCTGGACACCACACCTTATTTCCCCCTCTCACCCTTCCCCCTCCATGAGGAAAATAACACCAATCACAATGATGTTGATGACGAAGATGACGAGGAAGGACTGGATGGAGTTCCTTCGTCCCCAACACCGGCAGTGGCACTGTTCCCAGGAGGAGGGGGGCAAGAGGCTGCATGTAGCCCTTGTTTGGACTCCTCTCCACCGGCCACGCCATCAGCACCGGCCCTTGGGTTTGGAGCTCTGGAGCTGGCCCTCTCGTCAGGGCAGAGTGGAAACTGCAATGATGAGCTAGACCTCCAGCTGTTCCAGAAGGATACTGTCACCAGGGCGTTACCTGGAGCAGGAGGGGCCTCATCAGGGCCTGCGCTCAGGTTTCCCTGTCATGTATGTGGGAAGAGATTTCGATTCCAAAGCATTTTGTCTCTTCACGCCCGAGCTCACAGTCTGGACAGAGACCGCCGAGCTACAGCATTATACAGGACTGGACTCCCCTCAGCACCGTTAAAGCAGCACCTCAAAATGCAACAGAACCACAATGACCTAACCCAGAATTACAGAAGTCACCCAAACCAGCGTTTACTATCAGGAACTCTTATAAAGCATCTCACAGAAGAAGATGATGTTGATAATGATGTCAAAGGTCTAGATGACGGCCTGCAGACAGACCAGAACCCAAACTTTTTACTGGATGACAGCACAGCATTGACACCTCCACTTACAGAGGACCCTGTTTCTGTGACCTCTCCCTATTCTTCTGCAATTTTAGAGGGTGCGTCTACTCCCATAGCGCCTACATTTCGCTGCCATGCCTGCAAAGGAAAATTCCGCACGGCTTTGGAGTTGGCGCGCCATGTCCGCATTCTCCACAACCCTTATAAATGCACTCTTTGTCCTTTTTCTGCCAGCCAAGAAGAGAGCCTGGCATCTCACTTGCAGGAGTGCCACCCCTCCACTGAGGTACCTGCTCTGCCACCTGCCTTCAATTCCAGGCCGGTCATCGCAACCCCTGACACTCCGATGCCCACACCAACCCATACCCCAGCGCCAACCCCAAGTACCCCACAGATGACATCAGCCTCTGCTGTGGCTGCATCTTCCTCACTGCCAGCATTTCGATGTGATACTTGTGGACAGCGATTTACCCAGTCTTGGTTTTTGAAGGGACACATGCGAAAGCACAAAGACTCTTTGGACCACAAGTGCCAGGTATGCGGCCGTGGCTTCAAAGAGCCTTGGTTCCTCAAAAACCACATGAAAGTACATCTCAACAAGCTTGGGCTGAAGGCTGGGCTGGGAGCTCTTGGGGGACCAGGAGGCGCTGAGCAGCAGGCCAAAGGCTCTGCCAATAATCAGTCTCTCAATGCCCTTTATTCAAGTCTCCTTCTGGCCCAACGAGGAGGTGGCAGAGGGGGACAAGGAAGATCGGAGAGGGAAACTGGTGGCAGAAGTGGGATGGGCTCGAGCAAGTCAGCCATACTGGGCTACCTGGGATTGCCCAGTGATGGCAGTGGGGCCAGCTGCATGGAGAGACTTCAAGCAGTGGCTCAGGTGGCTGAAATGGGCAACGGTAGTGGTGGCAGCATTGCTGGCTCAGGAGGAGGGGGAGCAACTAGAGGAGGAGGTACAGGTGAATCTTCAGACGCAAGGGACCAGGCAACATGGTGGCAGCTGGTAGCTCGCAGTCTGGCAGTAGCTCAGCAGCAACAGCAACAGCAGAGGCCCCACCAGCGAGGCCAGCGAGGCTCGGGTCGGAGCTCCGTGATCACGGAGGCAGACCAAGTCAGAGCCTATCTTGGAGGCCTGGATCCAAGAGAGGATTCAGGAGGAGCAGGAGGGCCGTGGGAATGCCCTGACTGTGGAAAGCTATTCCGCAGCCTGCAGCAGGTGGTGGTTCATGCTCGCGTTCACACTCAGAGGCCCCAGAAAGTAGGTGGTGGTGAGGAAGAGGGGAGTGGTAGTCGTAGAGGAGTGGGGTTAGGAAGGGGAGGCAGCAGTGAAATGAGACAAGAATCTCATCTACACAGTGGTAGATCCCAACAAACAGGAGACGTGAGACAGGACTCAAAACTGCACAGTGGAGCATCACAACAAGCAGGAGCTACCACAGGGTTTCACTCTGTCATCTCAAGCCTCAAAGGTACAATCATATCTGCTTTTCTCTATTTTGTCCTTTGGGTTTTGTTTGCTTACATGCAATATTGTTATCATCACAAGAGTAAATTATTTTCATACTGCTTTTCTCTCGTAAATAGAAGCTCTCGGGGGGGCTCTTCACACCAGCTGTTATCTTTACATTTTTTCACCTTTTTCTTCACTTGCAGGAGAAAATGGCTTGACAGCAGTCTCCTCCATACCTTCACTTCCCACCAGGGAACGAGTGCGTGGTAGAGGGATAAAAGACTGCCCCTACTGTGGTAAAGCCTTCCGCTCTTCACACCATCTCAAAGTACACCTGAGAGTTCACACAGGTGAGAACTGCTGTGAGTTTAACAAACCAAATTTACTTTTTTAACCTTTATGAATCCCTAGGAAGGTTTCATTGAGCAATCTTGCTTTAGCAGCACTACCTTTTTCTTTTTTTTTTTTTTTTTAACACATCCACCCCAGAGAGCTGGCGTGCGCTAATCATAGCTCTCTCCTGCAGGCAACTGAGCAGCTCCACTGGAGCAACTCATGGTTAAGTGCCTTGCTTAAGGTTATACTGGCAGTAGTTTTTGAGAAAAGTCAACCCACTCCAGGGATTAAAACTGATAAATTCTCTGTTAAACGCTCACTTCTCTCAGTAGCCAGTAACCTCATCCCTCAGACAGGTGCTAGAAGCACATTTCTCCTTCAGTAAATGAGAAGTACTCTCAGTCTTATGAAGTCAGAACATGAAGTATAAGCTTATGGATTTCTTGATACATTTGTGCCTTTAACCTTTCCGGTATTCACACTCTCTGACCTTGTCTTTAAACAAGCCAGTCTGTGAATGTTCTGCTTAAATCTCCCTCAAATAATGTCTAAATTATTCTGTGGAGCAGAGACACTCCAACAAATACTTTATAACAACAGACTAACAGGCTTCTCCAAGGCTTAAAAAACAGAGCAAAATTTAAAACAAACAAACAAACAAACAAACAAAAAAACCCTCACTGAATGGTGAAAAGGAGTAGGACTGAAATTGGGAACTCTCACAGCACTCACTCACACTCCATATGATACATGTTCATAATCTGCATGAGTCATTGCCATCTTTTTTACTTGCTCTTGCTTGATGTATTGGATCAAAATTACGACTCTTCTTCATGTCACCAATCTCCAACAAAGGATAACCTGGAGTGCATCCAAGTCTTTCCAGTAAGACAGTGACCAAAATACATTCAATAAAACATATTTAGTATTGCCATTATAAATACTCATCTATGGCTGACAGGACCAATCACATCACAGCTATGTTATTCATGATAGCATATAGCTCTTTTTTTCCATGCACTATTGCTTCTCTGTGCCATCAAGTGATTACCACATGGTCAGTAATTTAAGTGAAGGCATCAAATTATAATAATACTCTCTTGATATTACTGTCCTCTTGAGATTATTGCCCCTTGAGACTTTTATCCTATTATTATTTTTTGGTTTAGCAACAGAATCATATCCTTCATACTTTGCACATACATCTGCGTTCATCAATAGAGCTGTGTTCTTCTTGTGTTCAGTTGTTTTTGTTCTCGTGAATAAGATCATTTACGCTTTTCATATGTAATACATTTCCTGCTGTTGATATGCCTCCAGCATGATGCCTCCTCCTCTTAATCTTAACCAGCAGTGTAATTCTAATCAGTGATGGAATACTGCCATCTTCCTTTGAAATGTGTAACTACATATCCCACTCACTGCTGTGTAAAGGACCACTTATGAGCACGTTATTATGCAAGCTATTGCTGACAATTTTTTAAATCAATGCTGTAGTCAGACTTTTGAATCCATTTTTTTAACTTTTCTGGAGACATTATCTCCTTTTCACATTCAGTGCTAATTGTTGGAACTCTGATATAATTATCCCAATCTTAATATATTATCTTATTTTTTCTAGGTGAGAGACCCTACAAATGTCCCCACTGTGACTATGCAGGTACCCAGTCGGGCTCACTGAAGTACCACCTTCAGCGGCACCACAGGGAGCAACGCAATGCCTTGGCAGCCTCCTCGAATTCCTCCTCCACTGGTCTCTCCTCCACTATCAACAGTCTGAGCTCTGGAACCTCCGGGCTGACCAAGCAGCGCCGATCCCAGTTCAACCACAGCCCCACCAACCGTGGGCCAACTGACAGCCCCACCTCTCGGCAAAGCCAGCAGTCCTGGCTTCTCGGGCTTCCAGACCAGCGGGAGCATCGGAAGGCCTTGGCTGCTCTAAGAGATGTTGACTTGGAGACCCAGTACAGGTACTTGTCTGGAGTGATGGGGGCCCTTTACCAAGGTGGAGTGGAAGGGGGCTGGATCAGGGAGTCTCCTCCATCTAAGGTCCCAAAAGTGTCCCGTCGTAAGCCTCTAACCACAAGCCGAATGGTTCAGCCCTCAAATGATAAGGAAGGATCTGCAACTTCTACTCATGAGGTTGGGTTTGAACCCTTGGATCTGTCCCGTCGCCCCTCACCTGGAGGAAACGAGGGAATCGAGGAAGATGGGGGAATGACAGTAGGGGAAGGAGGAGGTGTTAGTGGCGGGGATAATGGAGGGGATAGTTCAGTTGGGGTCAAACTTAGCCAGTGTTTGTTCTGCCCTTTCCGTACATCCTCAGCAGAGCTGATGGCCATGCATCTCCAGGTCAACCACACCAGTAAGTCTAGGCGGAAAAGAGGCCCTTCGACTACTTTGGATGATAATGGAGCCCCAAAGGCCACCAAGCTGCGGACGGACCGGCCTGACCTTGACTCCCTGATGATATGGAGTCATGTGAGCGAGGCAGAGTCCCAGGCACCCCTGGGAGAATGGTCTGTAACTCAGGCAAAGACCCTGAACGGGCTTTCTGAGGATACAGATGAACATCTGGATGACATACCCAACCACCCAGATTCCAACTTGACCTCAGTGTCCAACAACATAAAAGATAGTCTGGTACTGAAGGAAAAGATGGAAGGGGATGAGGAAGGGCAAGAGGAGGAGCTGGAAGAGAATTTGGAGAACAGCAGTGTTGAGGATTCACAGGAGCGGGATCTTAGGGTGTCCCTTGCTCTGTCACCAGCCCTGAGCTCCAACCACTCGGTGGGAGAGGAGGAAAGCAGATTGAAATGAATTTGTATGAAACCATTTAAAACGGAGAGTTTGGATCGATGTTTTCAACTACACTTGACACCTAATTGAAGAAAGGGCAGGTAGCTTTGCAAAGAGGAAAGGAATTTGAGGTAAAAAAAAAAACAAAAGCCTCTCTATATATTCAGCTCTGGACAGAGGATTCTTGAGTTCTGAGGTTTTGAAAAAGAGGGGGAAAAATTACTGCTGTTATGTCCCCTCTGACATTATTCATCTACTTCAGTTTTGACAGTGTGGTCATCCACTAAATAAACTTCCTGTACACAAGAGCATAGAAGCATCTTTTCAGGATTTTGTAGGCCAAGATGGATGATTTTTAAGATGACCTTCTATTTGATAAATGAAAGAAACATGTATATCTTGGGCAGATTCTGCATCATTCCACATGCATTTATTCCACACTAATAATGGATACTGTCTGTCTCAGACTACTGTACTGACCAAGCTGTCCAGCCTGATCATTGAACAGTTTTAAACCTCAATCTTAAGTTTCTTCTCAGCCTACAAAGATATGGAGGAAGTTTTAAGCTGTGAACCTCAGCTAAGCTATTTGGTATGAATTAAAGGCATGAGGTTACTGTTACAGGCCGCGTGCTTTCCCTCAACTATATATCACTGCCTTGTTTGTCTGAAAAGTGTTCCTAGAAGAAAAACAGAAAAGTTTGCGACATTTTTTTTTCTTTTTCAGTTAGTGCCTGTTTATGTCTGTTGTTTAGGGTCTTCTGTATTTCTTTTGCATTGAGGCTCTAATAGGTCATTCATTTATCTGAATATACAGTTTAAAACAGTTTAAGTACAGTATATTTGTTAAAAGTGATTCTAGGGTGTTGTGAATAGTTAAGGTGTAAAAGAAAATGCTACATTGTAGCATAACGTCCTTGACACAGGCGGCAGCCGTTTGTGGCTCAGCTTGAAAAGAAAACAAAAAAACAGCAGTTGATATAAATAATGTATAATGTGATGCAAGAGTTAAAAGCTGAGAGAGAAAAAAAAGAGGTCACAGTTCAAAATTCAGTGTTTACAATGGTGCCGGATTTGGGTTTGGTTGCCAAGAACAAAACACAGAATGGGAGTCTGTTTGAGGGCTGCAGGGACGTCGCTCAAGCCCCCGAAAACAATCATCTCACACACCTTTTTAAAGAGATAGAGACTTAGCAACTGTGTCAACAGAAGAAACAATTTCATTTTCTTCTCTAAAAGAGAGAAGATTCAAGGTAGAGAACGCAAAAGAAAGCAGTATCCCTGCCAAACAGGACTTAATCTGACAAACATACTGTACTCTCGAGGGTATGGTGTCTTTTAGATGAGTAGATTCCCTCGCTTCTTCTTTTTTATAAGAAAAGAAAAAGACAATGATAGGCATAATTATTAAAACACTAACAAATGCATAGACATCCCAGTAGAATATGTGTAGCTTTTGTAAAGACAAGGAAAAAAAAAGCAGACTTTTGTTTATTTTCATTTCAAGATGCTTACAGAAAAAGGTTATCAATATAGGTAATATTGATTATAATGTTTGTGAGCTAAGACTAGTTGGAATGTCCATACAGAGCACTGTGCAAGGTTTGAGTTTCCAAAGTAGTTGTTTTTATTTTGACTTTATCGATAGACCAAACGTTTTTTCAGTGGAAGTTGTCACTTTCTGTTGTTGTTTTAAATGTGTGAATCTGTGGTTCCAGTCGGTTTACCCCACTGATCAGTTGGTCAATGTATCAAAGAGCCAACCGTTGAACTGGTTGTTAAAGAAAGTTCAGGTTCAAAGTTAGTATTTTTGTGTAAACATTAACCATCTATTGCTATAAATTGAAAACAATCAATATCTTCATATGAATGCTTGTGTTTTGAAGGTATGTTTAGTAAAAAAAAAAGAAAGAAAACAATCAAATGTGAGCCAGTAATATCCCCCTACAATTAATGAAAACTAGGGCTGTACGGAATGCTTTGAAGCTCAAAAGCGTCATTCTTAGCACCAACATTCCAAATCTAAATCAACATTTGAATGCATTGCTTTGCAGTTGTACGTAGAGGCAAATCTAAGGGACAGGCAGATGCTAAAAACTGGGGAGCCAAGGGCAAACCAGAGCTTCAGGAGGAATTAACACCTGACGTTAGCCCTGATTTCATTCTGATCCTGAGCACAGCTCATCTTTAAACTTTTTCTCACTGTACTATACTTACTTACTACTGTACTTTTGTAACTGCTTACGGGAGGGAAAATGTTAGTTAGTTCATTAAGACTGAAAGAGGAGAGGGAAAAAAGAAAAGACTGAAAAGGAATGAGTGAAAGAACTGGATTTTGGTGAGTGCTTAATTCAGTCAGAGGCTGAACTGAAACAAGTACACGCCATCTGTGCCTGCCTGCTAGCTTGCGGTTAATGTACAGTATCTGTTTTTTAGGAGCGAACAAACCCAAACAAGTTACTGCAAACAAGAATTTGCTAGTTCTAGTTCTTAAAGTTAAAAATATATTGAAAAAACGTAAAGTTTTATTTGAAAACCTCAAAAGAAGCTTCCAAAGTAATTAACTGACATTCGTTACAGCCCTATTAACAACCACTATTTATCTACTTAGACGACTTTTTGATGGGGTATTCTTAGATTGTAACCACACTTTAATGTGCATTATTGTGCTTAAGTTCTTTTATAGAGCACCTTATGAGTTTTGTAGTGAAAGTCCCTTAGTGGTGTCTCCTTAACAACTACTGTCAATGCCATCGTGCCTTCTGTTTCAAGCACTTCCTGGTGTATTTTGTAAAACTCACCAAAAGCACTTAGCCTATATCAACACACTCTATTTCTCCCTGTCACTGTCTTCCCACTTCCCTCCTCTCCCTCACTCTTCTTCCTCATCACCTCAGCCCATTTGCCTGATCCTTTTCTCATGTCTTTACTTTCTGACCCTTCTCTCCTTGGGGAAGCTGTTTTCGTACCATTCGTCTCGGTCTCGTCAGGCCCGTCCGGCCTTAAACAAGGTCACTAGGCCTTTTTACAATCTAGCAAGGCTAGACTCTTGAAAGACTAACCTTTAGACAAGTAAAAAGCAGTGTAGATGTAGGGTTAGAATACTGTTGGTCTTAATACTAACCCTTGATAAACCAAAGCCCAAATCTAAGTCTAACAAATATTATATTTAATCTTATATAAAAGGTGCCAAAACATGTCTGAGATGACACTAAAGCATGAATCAACTTGACAAAACAAAATAATTCACCTCTCCTCTCTTCCCGTACTTTATTTCCTTGACTCCTCCTTCCTCCTTTCTCTCTCTCTGTCATGCTTGCTCTTCCGCCATGTCCCTCTCTTGTCCGTATACTGTCTTTCTCTAGCACCACTTGAAGGTGACGTGTACTATCTGGTATTGAGGCCTTTATTAGA
>JAQFJA010000016.1:14290226-14302075 GCA_029874485.1 Naso brachycentron
TGTGAGGACACTGGTGTCTCTTAATTTCTGTTTTTCTTTGTGGACACTGTTTTTGCTTTGCTTTGTTGGCTTGACCTCATTTCACTTCCACCCCCTGGAGGCAGCCAAACAAGGGGGTTCGGCGAGCACAGCATGCCCGCTGTCAATGAGTGGAATAAAAAAAAAAAGCTTGTGATCATGAATGGAGCAAAGCTGCACATGGTTTGTCCGAGCTGGCTTAAGCGTAGTCCCCACATCCTCCATAAAAACCTCTTGACGTCACGGCAGATGAGCTCGGCGAACAGCGGCCGGGGCTTTTGTACATACCATTTATACACCGCAGTGTCTGTGCAGTGTCTCCCAAATCCATGCTTGCTGACTTAATATCCTCCTCTGCTTGTATACGTTTAACTACATCCACTTCTTATTATGCTTGACAAGAATATAATGTACTTGATAGTGCAAAGTCACTGGTGCAGAAATGCCAACAGTGGATATTTGGGCGCAGCTTTACAGCCTAGAAAAGACATCAAAGCCATACTTTAGAGGACAAAAACATGTATATTTAGATAATCTTTTCTAGTACATCCCTTCTGTTCTGTCGTCTGTGGCGCCGTGGCGACACACAAGCAGCCCAGAAGGAGAATCCCACCCGGTGCATCCCGCTGTAATGAGTAGAAAGCACGTAAAGTAGGATTTTAAGTTTGTGTTTGAGATGATTGTACGTTCACAATGTGGCGTTAAGGTGTGGGCTTACCCTTCACAGCGTGGCCAGTCAGTGACCACTGTCCTTTCAGGGAGGCATCTGCCAATCAGGAAGCTCTACAGGGCCCCATCCCACAACCCACTAATCTCCTTATTGCCTCATTATTTCTTCTATCATGATTGATGCTTTATTTATTGCTGGTTTATTTAATTTTGTTTCTATAATTTATGTGGTTACCTACATTGTTGTGAACTCCTCTCGACTTGTTTTGCTGTGCTCTCGTTGTGAAGGCATGTGAAATCCATATTTATGTGTTTTAGGCTATAAGTCCCTTTTGTGTATTTTTGACATTTTCAATCTATGATGTGTTGTTGGACTTTCAGAAATGGTGGCTTAGGTGAGAATGCACAAGAACACTCCCTGTACTGTGTTTTCTGCACTAAATAAAATTTGCTGCATATTGCTTTGAACTCTATGCACTTTGCTTTTCTCAGTCTTGTCATTTACTTGCATTAAACACCAAAAACCTACTAAATTTGAAGAATTCGTCTCATAAAAATACACTTTTCCATTTCTGTAGGTGTGTTAAACATGTATGAATGTGGAGCTTCCAAAGTCATTTCAATTTCTTTAAGAATATCCTTCTGACCCTTCAGGGGATTTTAGTATTGCTCTGAGGGTCCCTGCAGGAGCTGGTTTCAATCTGGGCCCCTCTGGGTGCTGCTCCAGTTCAAACAGGCTCCTGAACGACACAACAGCACACGGCTTCTTCATTTCAGTGCTGGAATTTAGGAATTGGGAGCACTCCATTATGCATGGGGTAAATAGGACGCTTTGTCTTTGCATATCCCTGTGACACATGAATGCATGTACGGATGCCATAACACAGGCAGCAGAGAGGTCCTGCATGTTTTTGTCATCCCAGCCAGAAATAGACTGTTTGCCTCCGAGTGTAATATTCGAAGTGACAAAGAAAATAGGAAGCATTTTTTAAATAAATACAGTAATAAAAATTCCCAAAAGTAATAATTAGAGTCATGTAAAAGAAAGAAAGAAAGAAAGAAAGAAAGAAAAAGTGTGCCGTATGGTTTTGTGAAAATAAACATGACGTTCTCATCAGAGTTTTGGTGCAATCTACAGCACATTCTCAAAAAGGTGTATTTTATTTTGAAGAATTTGTGCTCTGCAAATAAGAGGGCAGGATAAAGACCAAACATAATTAATAAAATTAATTTTGTCTAACATCATTTAAAAAGGGAGTTGTCTTCTCTTCTAATAGTCAAAAAACTTCTTTTTTTTTAACATCTTTTAACAACCATCATCATGTTGTTCAGTGGTGATCTGACTTCACATGCAGAACTAACTTTAAAGTTGGCGTAGACAGCTTATCTTTGGTGTCATTGGGCAAAAATCCCATAATAAGCTTTGAGCATTTTGTAATTCAGGTGGTCTGATAGAGCACTAGACTTCTGCACCTCCCTTTGGCTCTGTATTCAGACAGTTACAGGGTATTTTCAGCCAAACATGGGTCATTTTAGAAAATGCGTGTTCCTATTGGCTGCTCCACATGGCACTTCTTAGCGACAGGTGACATTGCTACAAGCTGATTGGCTGTTGAAACTAGTGACGTGCTTTACTTTCTAAAACTGGCCTATGGCAACTTGATAAGCTGAGTTGCCGGCGACACCATAAGCCGGCTTGAGTCAAGCCAAAACGAACCAGTTTACACCGCTGCAACTTTCCCTGCAAGAGACACAAAACAAATGAAAACATGAGCTGGGGCAAAAACAGGGAGGGGAGAGTGCAACGGAGTTGCTTCCTTAGGAGTCTCATGCAACAACTAATTTGATTTCCAGACATTGCAGCTTTAAATCTACAATGTTGGATCATAGTACTGTGCTTCAGTTTTGGTCTCACTGATTCTTTTCTGCCCTTTTCCCTCTATTTAAAATCTTTTTTTCTTTTAAGGATCAGTTTTTAGGCCTTTTTCCTTTGGCCAGTTTCAGTGGGAAATCAACAAATCTTCAAGGGAACAATGTTTTGAGCTTACAGTCAACTTCAAAGCAGAAAGTGTGATTTAAATTTAGTCATTTATTATCGTAAAATCATACAAAATGATCAGCTTCTTTGATCTCCAACATCAGACAGAGGATTTCATAGAAGTCAGTGCAACCCAAGAGTATTTTTGATCAATAAGATTCTGTGAAGGTGTTCTGTAGGTCAGAGGGCGTCCCGCTTTGCTCATGGAACTGGAAAGATAAATTTACAATGTTGTTTTTCACAGGCTGAGGAAATATTAAGTCCGTCTTTAGTTGTGTTTGGATAAGTTGCTCCAATGAAGAATAATGAAAAGAAAACAGAGATGCTTCTTGGCAGCCTTCAGCCTGAACTGCTCCTTTGTTTAAGATGAAACAGATCAAAGCAAATCCTGCTGCTGAAAAGAATCATTGCATTCAACAGTCCCTATTTTTGGAGTACATAATTTCAGGACGGGATTCCACATGTTTACTGAACCACAAGATCTTCAGCCTCAAAATGTCTCATATGATCACATGATGATACGACATGCCTTCCGTCTTTCATGGCATCTCAACGTCTTTATTAAGTCATATGCGGACAGTAATTCAAATTACACAAGATGAGGAGAGACAAGATCAGATCAGACGGTATCAGATGAGATCAGATCACATCTGACGGAGGAGGAGGAGGAAATAATGTTGCTGCCAACTGCTGCGCTGTGCAAGCAGTTTGAGCAGAATATGGTTTAGAGGAAATCCTGCATTGGCCCGAATGCACAAGCTTTCATGTCTCAATTACATTCAAAAACACACCACTGAGTCATCTGGGAGACAAAAGCCATGTGATGCATGAAAAGGCATTACCTGATACGGGTGTGATACAGATATTATAGTGAAAGAATTCGCAAGAGGATACGGAGATTCACTTCCCCCATGCAGGGACAGCGTGCACACATACATGCACACACAAACACAGAGAGAACATGCAGCAACAGGCAGGAGCTGAGACAACAGAGTAGTCCACAGATTGAGTGCTGCATGTTAATGAAGCACTGCAGTATTGTAGCCTGTCATCTGCTGCATGTGTCTCTATGCCGAAGCTGCAGAGACTATAAGCGCATTATGCTCACACATTTTTTTGAATGATTGTAAAGACAAAAATAGCGTCTTTTTCTTTGGCTTGTTATTTCAGAAGCCTCGTCAGTTCGGGTTCTGTGGGATGGTTTGGCATTCTCAGCAGTGATTTGTTCCATATTCATACAACATACATTCTGCAAACATTTACTCGAACATGATGAGTCCCCAGGAAACTGCTCCTCTGCACAAGCAGTAAGGAATTTCAACTAGATTCCGACCCATGGATTGGCATTGACTGAGTCGGTATTGACAGCTGTATTTGCTAAAGCTAAGGCGTGGGTTGTTGAGCCATTGAGCCAAGGGCTAACAAGCTAACATGCTCACAAACTAGGTGATGCACACTGAATTACAAGTTTCTTTGGCTACATTTCATTTTATGTTTAGATAAGATAAAGTTTGTTGAAGTCATTTCATCTACATTTTGTGTATAAGAAGAAACTCTACATGTAAGTTTAATACCACTGTGATAAGATAATTCGGAAGCTACAGTCAGCAGCTAGCTTATCTTATCACACAGACTGAAAACATTTGCAAGATACGCTTACTTCTTAAAGCTTAGTAATTAACAGTTTAGACATTCATTGAACCCTAGAAATATAACACATTGTGGTTTACAGAAAATTATTTTTGTTTTGCTGCTTGCAGCAACCAAGCTAGCTATTTCACCATTTTTAGCTATTGGCTTCTCACTGTTCATATTTGATCTGATAAAAACCCAATTTATTTCAACTTTACTGGTAAAAGACTTTGTCTGATCATATACAGATGCTAGATACAATAAACTATTTTGCTAACATTATACTCAAAGCATGCATCTATAATGCATTATGAACATACTTATGTGTTATAATGCACCTATAGTGCCGTATAATCGGTTATGAGCACAGCCAGGGTTAACCTGAACCCTATAATAACCACCTATAATGCATTATAAGTGTGTTCATAATGTGTTATACTGTGTTATATATGTTCGTATTTTCTTAAAATGCATTTTATATGCATGCTTTAATTTAAGTCTTACTTTTTTCTCACTTTTTTTTTTTAAGTTATGATTTTGTGCCAAAATTAGCACACAACAACTACAACTTAGCTTATATAGCCTATTGAACTGAATTCATGTATTTATTAATCTCATAATGGACTCCTAACTCAGTGTGAATTAGTATATTAATAAGTGCACTAATTTTCAGTTGGCATGAGCTAATGAAGCTCTTCATAGTTAAATCAATTTTTGGTGGTACTGATGCTAATGTAATCATGTTATGTCATTAATTAACAAATCAGTTGTTCCACAACTCTTCATTGGAACGATCAATGATTCAGTCTGCATCATTACTCTTACATAACCGTTCAGCGGCGTCAGTGTTCAGAAACACCTTTTAAAGCAGGCATGTACTCCTGCTCTGCTTTAGTGCCCTTGAGCAAGACACTCGTATCAGCTTGTGAGCTCCTGATCTCACGTGCTTTAAAAAGTTCAAAGAGAATATTTCAGCTGGAATTAGTATATGGTCTCAGGGCGTTTTATACGACTACGTCATTGAGAAATTCCAGATGAGGCGTTGTTTCAGCTGTGGGTTTTGTCCTCCGGTTGCCGGGGCACAGCAAGGTTATCAGTAACATAAAGAGTGTGACACTATCCGCACCGACTATCAGTAACGCTCACCAGTGCTACCGTATCCCCTGAAGGAGGTGAGAGCACTGATACCCTCTCTGAGAAACCAGAGAGCATCAAAAGGAAGGTGGAAGATGACACAAGAGGTGAGGCGGCGAGGGGAGAAACGCAGAGGAAGCAACATGATGGGATGCGAGGAGCGCGAGCTCACCTGTTTGTCTCGTGCATTAGAGAGGATAGAGAGATAACATAAAGCTACATTATCTTAAGAAGACCTTGAGTTTAGGCGCAGGCACGGTTCCTTTGGAGTTCTTCAAATTATAACATGAAAGAAACCGATGGGGGTGAAACACAAGGGAGTTTAGAGTGAGAGGTGTGTGGGAAAGATGGGAGAAACACAGCGCAGTGTAGCTTCCAGCAGAGACTCGGATTTGCCGAGAAGGAGAGAAAAAACAGGAAGCAATGGAGAGAAAAAGAGAAGGGGGAGAGACAGAAAAAGAGAGGGGTATAGCGTCTATTTATAAACCTGAAAGAGAACCTTTTGGATTGGGTTATGGAAAATAAAACAGAGAGAACAAAGGGGGGGAGTGAAAAAGATGAAAAGATGGATGGAGACAAAGAAGAGCTGAGAGAGCTGGACAGAGAAAAAGGAGGAGAAAGGGGGAGGCAAGGAGGGGAGGAGGAATACATTTACCTTGACTGACACTGCGACAGGGAGAGAAAGCAGAATCCCCCACTCCAAGAAATTGTAGCTCCATAACATCATGCGACACAATCTCTGCAGTGGGTTTGCTGTAGGGGCTACACTGCATATTGCAGCTTGCACTAACAGATGCATGCATATGTGCACACACACTCATAACAACCTCCAAAACGCACATAGTAAAGCCATAAAGTTCTGTCTTATGGGGCAAGTTTTTAAATACCAAAACTCTAAAAATTGAAGTCGATTTTTGCTTCCAACCACAAAGTTTTCAGTGCAACTGAAGCATTGATTGTTTCAATAGGAAATGAGGACAATTGATACATACAATCAATAATATGCAACAGATAAATTGAGATGCAGTGACATTTGCAGGAAGTGAGGAGGATCAATAACATCTCAGAGACCTGGACCCGGATGTGTGGTCGTTTTTAGAACACACACACACACACACACGCTCCTCTGTAAGGTCTCACATCAATACACTGCAGTGCAAAGAAATCAATCTTTTTGAGAGCTGGCTGGGTGGTGAATTTAAGGGCCATAATTCAAAGTTGTAGATCAGAAATAGAAGAATCTTCTCTCATGTTTCATGAGTCTAACGCATCTGACATTGTCGGTTCTAGTACTTGAAAGGTACAACAGCAAAAACTAAATGAGATTTTGGGGCTCAGCATCAGTTGGTGTATAGAGTAAAAATACGACATGAATGTAAAGAGTCTGACACGAGCCGGTGTTCCCTCAGTGCCAGCCTGAGGTCGCCCACTAGTGGTGGAGATTAAGAATCGCAGCATCTGACACTCAATGCCACTTTCTACACTAAACTAAAGCTAGTATAAAAGAATATTTTAAAGTGAATACAAATTAGATTCCATGTAATTATTCAGTGTTTTAATGCATCTGTGGAAAATGTTGCAAAAGGTTCAGTTAATCAACTTATTTTTACTTGAACTGATGACAAGAACCAAATATTAAATACAGCAGAAGGATTTAAACTGTTAATAAAACAGGCAAGTATATAGTATAATGATGAATTAGACGGACAATCTGTGATCCAACATGGGAACACCACTACAACAGAAGAATGAAAGCATTCAATTTAAAAAAAACAAAATGAAACAAGAAAGCTTTTTTTTTTTTAACTTGCCTATTTCATCATGTTAGCTCCATATTCTGTGGATTATAACTGCAATCTGTCTTTTGAACAGAAATGTGTAAAAAAAAAAAAAAACCCAAACATTGGAAATATTGCCAAGAAATGGGGCAATGGCTTAAAATAATTTGCTATCATTCTGGTGGTCCCCTGACATTTCATCTAGCACCAACATCAAGTCAAAATGTTGATTTTTCCGGTAGGCTACACCTTCAAAATAAATGACATCTGCTGCAGGCTACTTTGTGTTTAGTGTCAATTAAAAGGGTCAGGTGTGATTTAGTGACTATGCTGTCCTCGCTAAAAGTTGTTACAGGCGAAGTATTTTTCAGCTATATAGCTAGCTTAAGTTTATATTCTCCATTGCATCCTCTGAGGAAACGTTTGTTGTGTTCTGCAGAATTTAATGAGGAAAATGTGTCATTTTGTAAAACTACAAAAGAGAACACGAAAATACAAACAAACCAGTAAATTTAGAAGTACTGCATAATATCCGTAATACATAAAAAAAGAAAAGATAACTGACACAAATCAGTATAAACTGGTGCTTAAAAGTATGTAAATATATGTAATAAATAAGAAAATACAGCCGTGAACATAATTTACACAGGCACTAAAACTATAGCCAGCGAACATTAATACATCAATATGAAGTGGACAACAAACTGGTCGTCATCGAAATCAAAGCGCTCAAATTCCACATATAGTTACATAAACATGTTAATATAAGTGTAAATAATGTAAAACTTACAGATGAAGCCATTTTGGTGGATTTTAGTGGAAGGATTAACAAGGTTGCTGCACTGGGACGTTTCCTCTATGAAACTATGGGGAAAAGAACTTCCTGATTACAACTTCCTGTTACCATGCACTTGTATTTTTGCCTCACTTCCTCTTCTATGCAGCTATCTGCACTCACCACTAGGTGGTACAAAAGTACATACAAAGAAAACCAAAATCATCAATTCCACTACAGTGACACCTGGCGGTGAGGTTGCAGATTTCAACAAACTGAATATTCTTATATTCCTCCATATGGCAGCTGTGAAACACTAAAAAGACACGAAGGCACAATTTACAGCCAGTGTTTGTTTTGTCCTTTCTCAACTACAGTAGAAACATGACGAACACCGTGGAAGAGGACAATACATGTGATGACAGAACTCTCACTTCCACGGTCAGAAATCATTCAATTTAGTATTTATTAATTTTGAGAGAGTATCTTGCATTTATTTTTAACTTTTCCAGTTAGAAAAAAAATTATTCTGCCTTAACTTGTTTTTAAATTGTTGTGTATTTTTGTTTTCAGACACTTTGATTTCCATTTTTAAAAAACGTGTGCAATTCTGTCTTCCATAAAATGGGGGTCTCAGGTTACATGCCTTCTCCAGACAAAGCTTTAAAGCAACCTTGAGGTCGTCTTGTGTTATTCTAAATGGATGAGAAAGTGGAACTCTCAAAGATTTGTATCCTCGGCACCTGGGAAAGCACAAACAGCTGTAATATAGTGCATTAAGAGGAGGCAGAAACTGTGCTGTACTGCTGCATTACTTCATTGCTTCACATGCTAATAAACCTGAAAGGATGCACCAATCACAGACTGCAGATCTCAGCCTTTTACACCCAGTGGTCCAAACAGGGAAAGACCTGATACCTGTCACACCTGAGAGAACAGCCAAGAGGCAGGAGACCGCTGAACTGTGTCACAGTTGCTTATTTCATAACAAGAGGCTGGTGTTTACAGTAGCTTCATGCAGAGAGAGAGAGTGGAGGATAATACAAAAATATGACTTGTACTATTTGTCCTCTTTAGTAAAATGAGAAAACATTTGGCTGAAGATGAAAAGGAGTATTTTTGTTGCAGGTAACATGTGGTTGTACATTGAATGTGGTCTGTATTTTTTTTAGCATTGAGGGTGAAATTAAGCTAATAATGCCACTGGTTTGGGGTTGGGGTTACTCCTAAAAGGCCTAAAATTTTACTTGTTTGGCCTTATTTGATAGGACAACTGGTGAGAATGACAGGCCTCAGTGGGTCATCAACTACATTATAACTCTTATACAACCAAATATGTTGCAAAGACTAAGATAAATAATGTTGATGACTGTGACATCAGGTTGCAAATGTCTCAGACAAATGAAAGCAAGGGGAAAAAAAGCCCTGTGGCATGAGCCCATTAAAGAGATTCGTGTGCTTTTTACATTAGAAGTTGGTAGAAAACCTTAAACTGAAGATGTTATTCTTAATTTTCTTTATAGTGAGGTTTATTGTAAACTTGAGTTCCATGTAAGTGGCTTGGGTTTTGGCTTTAAATGGTCTGAATCATAGTTTCACTGGACTAAAACAGTAGCGAGGTGTCTCAGCTATACAAAAAAGGTATTATGTCATCAGATGAAGAGCTGAAGAGTGGCTTTAAGGGTTTACAAGTCAGGACAGGTGCTCAAGTGTTTTCTTTGGCCTCTCAGATTAAGAGGAAAGAAAGAGAAGTGGATCTGATGATTCGGGATTGGCAAAAAAGGACAGAAGAAATCAATCACAAAAACAAATGAAGGTGAACTGAAACTTAACACAAGAAATCATTCAAAAGAGACCCAGACCCCTTTAAAAAAAAAAAAAAACAGCCTCTGAATGCTGGAGGAAGGCAGTTCACTACGTGACAGGCAGCACAGAGAAGCTCCTATTTATCAGCTCTGCACACCTGATTCAACTCACACACACCTGAAAGTGATGTGCTTTAATTAATGAGCAGCTGTCTGAACCTGAGAGTCTCATTTAACCAAAGAAATGCTGCCAAATTCTCTTTTTTTTACCCTCATTTCTCAACCTCAAGTGTTAAAATAATAAAATATCTGACAATTAAAGTGTTTCCACTTTATTGTTTTGGATGAATTACTGAATTTATTTGTTACATTTATGGCAAAACTACAACAACAGGGTGTTAACCCTGTATAAAATACACTCACATTATTATATTATAGGCAAGATTATTTATCTAGTTGTAGTCAAGAAAAATGCTTAAAAATATAGAAATCATTAATTGAAAAATGTCAAAGTTTACTGGGCAAGTTAAGGCTTCTTTAAAACTCGGCACCTTAACTCAAGCAAGTTTTATGAATCCAGTATTTGTAACATGTCAGTGTCACTGCTTTGGTTCATTACATTTAAAATCCTTTCAGGACTTACACTTTCATTTTGTGATTTTCCAACACCTACAAATTTATTGCAGCTGCTTTCACCGATTAACCTTGAGTTTGAGAAGATGCAGAAACGTGCAGGTTAGTCATCTTTCATATTTCAAGTCGGATGTTTTCTTGCATTTCACAAAAAATGCAGCAATTTTACTCTGACATCTCGTCTTTTTTACCAGGGGACCTCACCATTGACTCCGACACTGGAGGAGCCATGGCTCATCGTCTGTGAAGACAGAAAAGAAGTCAGGAAGTCCACAAAGAAGCAGAGAGTTCCTACTAGCCCAGCTAGATTCATGAGAAAAACACGTATGCTGTTACCACATGGGGTCAAACCACAGGCAGGGACTTCTGGAAGGTCGGGGTGAGGGAGAGATCCATGTTGGGAGTAACCTCTGGCACTTTAATTCCCTTTCCGCCAACATGGAACTGGCTCCATTCTGGTTCATGCACCCAGTATTGAACTGTTATAGCGGATTTTTGAGCATTTCCATCAACATTAAATTGGTCCGGAACCCAGAAAGTTGGTTCCCAGCTGGAACCTAAAAACAGCAGGTTTTCTTTGGGACCTGAAGTGGGCGTGTCAAGTTTTGCCACAAGTTCCATAAGGTTTGGGGTACCTTGTGTACATGACACGAAAATAAAGCGATCAATCAATCAATTAATCGATCTACAGGTCACTGTGTGCTGTGCAACGCCCTCTGCTGATGTCTTTGATCTTCATAACTCTGCTCAAAACTGGTGGTTCACTAGACAGCACCAAAGTTCCAAGACTTTGGAACAGAACCAGTTCAAGCACCAGAGAGAACATCACCCCCTCCCTGGAGAACGGCTTGTGGATTGTTTGATTGACTCAAAGGGATGGAGGGCGACATTTTGCATGCACACACACCCCACTTCCTTTAATGCCCTCTCCTCCTCCTCAGACAGTTGGAGTGTTTGTGAGAGACAGGTATCTTTTATCAATGTAGAGGCCAAGTCCCCCGTCTTCACCTTTACAAAATGGAACTTTACAGACAGGATTGACCCCATATTTGATCCTTGTGTGGCACCAAAGAAGGAAGGAAGTAGCTCTGAAAGTCATGATGGCGGAGATCACATAACGAAAAATGGCTTTAGATTAGTCATACAAGGCAAAGGTCATCAATAAAGAAATTACAATAATCATTATGTTATCAGGAACAGAAATAGGTGCATGCTTTACCCGTGAGTAATTGCAGAACAGTACATACAGTAGCATAATCTCTCAGTTTATGACATACGGATTAGTTTGATATCTGTAAATTATTAGCTGGTTTTTAGCTGTTACTGGGTAAAGAAGTTGGTGGCAGTTCTCCAGATACAGAATGTAC
>JAQFJA010000016.1:14308081-14324394 GCA_029874485.1 Naso brachycentron
AGTTGCTTTATTTCTCTCTTAATACCAAAACGTCCCAGATTCATTCAGCTTTTATTTTTTCCTGTTTGGTGACATTTTTATTGACTTTTATTAATACAATCAGAATTACGTTACAAGGGAGTCATATATCAGGACATCTCAGCGCGCTTGTGTGTGTGTGTGTGTGTGTGTGTACTGTAAAAACACATGACTGCACATGTGCAAGTTGCAGCGCGTGGGTTTAACTGATCCCGCTGATGGCCAAGAGATAAAAGCAGCAAGGCTTAACCGAATTTTATATAACTGAATTTTGGAGAAGAATCTCATGTGAGAGACACATTTAATACAAAAAAGAATACATGAAAAATATGAACCTCTTTATACCCTTAAACGACAGTATAATTTTGTTTCATTGTTGGAGAATTAAAACATACTGTAAACTGGTTGGGGGGCAGGGTTGTGATTGCATCGTGATCTGTACAGCTGCAACCACAATGCCTATTTCAAAACAAAAACATTTATTAAAACAATAACAACAAAAACATTACTGATTGGAGATCGATGTTAAAATCAATTAAGAAACAAAAAGTTTGGTAGATTCCAGTGTTTGAATGCATAAAGACGGAACCCATTGGACCAGTTCTACAAGCTGCAGACAGACATTTTGTTTGCCACCCAGGAAACAAAGGATTACAACAAGCTGTAATTACTGAAAGTGCAGCTTTTCACACGGTAATTTGTGGGAAAGAAAGCAGAAACTTTCAAGCAAACTGAGATTATTTGTATTGCTATCTCAACAACAAGGTATTTCAAAGTAATTTGTATTGTACAGAGGATAAAGAGATATTTAGACAAGACATAAAAGAAAAAATAATGAAAAAATAATTATGTAAAATAAGAATTATACATTAACATTAAAAATAAAATAAAAATACATAAAACAATTTGAATGCAACTGATAGAATCTTTCTTGTTAGACTCGCTCCACCTGGTAAATGTCCCTGTTTTCAAGCTGAGATAACCATGATGACATCACTGTGACATCATGGGGGTTATTTCCTCAAACTTTAGAGAGCGACTTCACAGTCAGTGAGGACATTGTAAAACTGATAACACATTCAAACAAATAAAGATGGATGACACTACAGCTCCTCAAAAGTGAAGCCAAATAACTCAAGCGCCCCCTGGTGTCTTAAATGCAGTATAGGTCATAACCCAAGCCCCATGTTAGCAAATACACACTTGGGTCAAGCTCAAAAAAAAAAAAAAGAAGTAAACATCAAATACACTTTTCCCCAAAAAGCATTCCATTCATTTTACTTATTTAATCCCAAATAACTAATAATTGAGTTGTCAATCTTTTTTTGACCTTTATGTTTACAGTTAAGGGCTCTCTAAGCTGTAAGTGACCAAGGAGATTTGGTTAATTTCTCACCAAAATTTGACATTCATTCAGATTGATTTCCACTTAAATTTTCTTGAGGTTGCACTTGACTATCAGAGGTTTTGACCTCGCTATGGTTCAAATTCACAGTCACCTCTACTCCATGTCTCCTCCTTCACAGGCCAGCGCTCAGAAGGAGTTGGAGGACAGCTGGCAGGTGTACGCAGAACTGCAGCGTATGGTGGAGCAGAGTCAGGCGGAGCTGGTGGAGGTGATCGCCACAAGGCAACGCGAGGCGGAGCGTCACGCTCAGGAACTTGCCCGAGGTTTGGAGAATGAACTCAGCCAGCTGAGGAGGAGGAGCAACGAGCTGGAAGCCTTCGCACAGACCCAGGACAAAGTGCTTTTCCTGCAGGTACATTCGAGTGACATAACGCACCCTGTGGCGGCCATGTTGGAAGTCATATCTCCTGAATACTTCACAAATTTTGAAAATTATTTCTGAAAGATGCACTAGAGATGTTTTTTTGTTTTTTAGTTCTCACTGCTGTTGTTTTTTAACTGTCCTCCACGACTTCAATTTTCTCCAGCTTTTTCTGTAGATCCTCCAAATCTTTCATTAATGTCGATCATCAATATTTTACAGTAAATCAAGGGCAAACTCCAGCTGCACTTTTAAAAATGCATGCTGGCAGTTTGAGTATGATTTCCAGTGTGTAGCCTACATGCACAAAACACGCTTAATATGCATTTAGGACACCACGAGGGAGCTAATTAGCAAAGAAGGCTAAGACCTTAAAACAAACCAACCTAAGCTGAAGTTATGAAAATCTACTTAAACAAACTAATCTTACCAATCAGTCTGGAACAATAAATCTTATTTCTCTGCCATCATTAATTATCTGAATAATATCATCAGCTCATGTGTTGGACCTGCATCGGTGCAGCAGCTGTAGTTGTTTTGAGGTTTGTGCCACAACATCAAAGCTTCTATGAACAGAGCCAGCTGTTGTTGGCTGATGTTATTTACTGTTTGCGTAGATAAAATGTTGATTTTCTCTCATCAAAGATGTCTTCAAAGTTACTCCTTTTTGACTTTTTTCAGATAGCTTGATAAAGCAAAGGGGAATAGCCAAAAATGGTGAATGCAAATTATACCTTACACTGTTCTGTGAGTCTGATGTAAATAATTTATCTGGACAATATTTGGCACTGACTATACTTTGATTTTTCAGTCACTGAGCAGAGTCATCAGTGTTGGCTTGCATTATGACGGCTGATTGATGAATTCATGGCTGAAGGTAGAAGAAGTCAATTTTATTTTACATATGGAGCAAGTCTAGACCATACTCCAAAATATATTAAGTTAATTAGAACCCAATAACTGAGAGCTATTCCCCCGTTAGCAAGTACTTGGTGACAGTGGGGAGGAAAAACTTCCTTTTAATAGGCAGAAACCTCAGAAGAGATCCAAGACTCAAGGTCTGAGAGCACCTGCTGGGTCGAGAGGGAGAGAGTCGCAAGTTGTATCCTACATTTATACACTTAGTAGAGCTGTGGAGCTTACAGACGCCCTCTTTGGAGAAGTTGGCATTTTGGATATCCAAAAAGTCCACTGATGCAATGACGCCATCATCTTGGGGAAGAGGTAGAAGTCAGAGGGTGCCAAAATCAAGTATAAAGGGCGTTGCCAGACAAGTTAAAACCTTCTTTCTGTATAGCTGCAGGAATGCCATTGTTCCGAGAGCTTTATAACTCATTTCCATCCATATGAGGCTACAAGCAAGTGAGCAAGGACCTCATATTGGATGTCCATGTTGAACAGGTGATGAAGTAGTCACAACAATGCCCCTTACATCTGAGACGATTGAAAAACGTCAGTATGAGTTCCACTACCTTAAAGACATTTTATCGAGGCACCAATGAGAGCATCCTAACTGGATGCGTCTCAGTATGGTATTGGTCCGCAATACTTACAGCTGCAGCGCAATACAGAGGGTTGGGAGGACATCTCAGAAAATCTGCAGTTGTGAGCTCCCCTGCATGTAGGCCTTCTATGAAAAACGGTGCATCAACAAGGCCCGCAGAATCATCCAGGACCCCAGTCACCCTGATAACGGCCTCTTCCAACTGCAACCATCGGGCATTGTAATATTGATTTTAGTGTACATACGATGCGCTTTAACGCACTTTGGTAAAGCACTTTCTCCTGTGCACTTTATTGTGTTGGACATCATTGTACTGGTCGAGAGGGCCACAAATTTTTCTCTTTTTGTATTTTTAATATGATAAGATGCAACTACAAGTGAATCTGAATCTGAGTTTAAAAAATCATCCCTCGTACTAGAATTAGATTTATGGAAATAAATCAAAGAAACAAGAAGAGTCAACAAGACAGAACTTTTTTTTACAGTTCTCCATTAGTAACAGTCTTTCATTGCAAGTCTTTGCCTTTCAAGGCTTTGTTAGATTTCATTTAATCTCACGCTGCATGACTTTGTTCTTGATTTTCCCGTAGAACCTGTCAACTCTGCAACCCCCGCCCGAGCCTGCTGATTGGTCAGCGGTCAGCATCAACACTGACCTCTACCTGGGAACCATCCGCTCCTCCGTTAGCGGCCTCATCGACAAGTTCCAGGAGGAGCTCAAAAGGCTGTATGGGAAAGGTGAGGGCACACTTTCAAGATCAGAGCATGTAAACTGAACTATTTTGTTAAACACACACACACACACACACACACACACACACACACACACACACACACACACAAAACAAATAAACAACAACAACCAAAAAAAGACACATAAAGTGCAACATTACAGTAAAATCCACTGTCCTGTATTGGATATCAACCACACTTCCTGTGCAAAATCCTATACAGGCATATGTAGGTCACTGTACAAGTACTTGAAAATAGAATTATGACTCATCATTGCACCAACTGCACCCCCACCCCCACTCCCCCACCCACCGCACATGACACTCACACGTTCAAACATACAAGATGGTTGGACAGCTGGAAAGAGTGCTAATGCCTCAGTTCATCCACCTGGAATCAATGGCAGCAGCAGCAGCGATCTGACTGACAGCAGCACATGTCTGACGCATTTACAGCTCTGGATTAGATCGACATGTTTACCACCAACACGTGCTCAGTGCTTTGACTTTGACAGACTCTGCAGCTGAGTGATGTGCTGACTTAGTCTCTCTCTCTCTCTTTGTTTCTCTTAGAGCTCCGCAAGGTGCAGAACTATTCAAGTGAGTAAGACTTTTAATCATCAGCTTGGTGATCATTAGGTCTCCTCATGTTCAGGGCAATGAGTCATGACTCTTCTTGTAAGAAATTTTAGAAAAGTGCAGACGTTTATGACAATCCTGAGAAGTGCAAACAAGCTTAAAGGTGATGTGCAATTCTCCTAAATATCCACAAGATGGTGCCACAGCACAGACAAAGTCAGTCCTCGAGTGTGCACTTTATAACTGAGCATGCCAGTCATTAAGTGTCAGGTTACAACTTTAAAGTATCATTTAGTAAGGTGCTGTACTTAAGTACATTTTTGAGCTAAATGCACTTTATTTGAGTACTTCCACTTATTGGTAATTAAATATTTTACTCCACTTTAACATATCAGATGAAAACATTGTATTTTACTTTTTTATTTTACAGTTATAATTGAATTTTTTACAAAATTAAGACCAATCTTTAAAATATTACAACTTATTATGGGTAAGAAGCTATCGTGACTGTGATGGTGGAGCTGTGCAATGCTTTGCTAGAATGTAGGTCTCACCAAACTCCATGTTAAAAACATCAGTTTTAGGAGAAAATCAGTGATACACACCAGAGTCCAGCATTAGTTTGCATTAGTTTTTGTGGCCAAATTATCAAATAAATAGTCTTGAAATAATTTCTGACATTTTTGATAAATTCTGGGGGAAATTCGGATTACCTGAAGATCCTTTGTTTATGCAAAAAGACAAACTTAGGAAGAAATTGATTATTATGATCATGAAAATGATCCTTTATTCTGCTTTGCTCTGTCCTGACCAGGTGAGGTGATTTTGGACCCTGCCACGGCTCAGAGGCACCTGATTGTGTCCGATGATGGTCGCCAGGTGAGGTATGAGGAGCGCAAGACCAACCAATCTGAGGGTCCCAAGCGCTTTAGCCCCGCCCTCTTCGTCCTTGGACGAGAGGGCCTCAGCTCTGGCAGACACTACTGGGAGGTGGACATGGGGCGCAAGACGGCCTGGACGCTCGGTGTGGCCACCGCCTCGGCCCGCCGTAAGGGTGAGATCAAGCTGAGTCCTGAGGGTGGATACTGGTGCCTGTGGCTAAAGAACGGGGAGGTGAAAGC
Source organism: Naso brachycentron (assembly GCA_029874485.1). Classification (NCBI taxonomy): domain Eukaryota; kingdom Metazoa; phylum Chordata; class Actinopteri; order Acanthuriformes; family Acanthuridae; genus Naso; species Naso brachycentron. The sequence goes on from JAQFJA010000016.1 coordinate 14,313,804, forward strand.
TCTGGCGTCGTCCCGCCACCTTCTCATGCTGCAGTCCCAGCCCAATAAAGTGGGAATCTTCCTGGATTATGAGGGAGGCCAGATTTCTTTCTACGATGTGAAGGCCCGTCTGCATCTCTACACCTTCATTGATACCTTCAGTGAGAGTTTGTACCCGATCTTCAGCCCCTGTCTCAACCAGGATGGGAAGAACTCGTCTCCTCTTCTTATAACACCTGTTAAACACACCTGAGACTGACAGCCAGTCAAAACCTGGAGAGACAGCACAGATTAAACTGTCCTAACTTCTTTATGAGATATAAAAGTTTGGTGCAAAGTGCAAATCCTTTTTTCATTGTAAGCTGGTGGATTGAATCTTTTAAAATGTGACATTTTTTCAACTTTGAGTCAACTTCATGACACTTTCACTTGTTTGCAAAGCACTTTACCTCAAACTACTTTCATCCTCATGAGATGAAGCCAAAGTAAAGTTAATCTGCATGTCAAAACTATTAAAAACAAACATGCTCTCTAATCATTTGGCAAAGTAATTATTTGCTCGAGTAAAATCAGGTTTAATACAGATCCAGAACCACAGAGTGACTGTTTGGAAGCTACCAGAGTGTGTTTTCATCAAAGGAGACCAAAATGTAACATGGACAGTATTTTATTGACTGCCCATACTCCAAAGAAATTCACAGTTTTGTTCCACAAAAGTTGCCATTATACTTTTAAATAATGTATTTTTTTTTTTTTTAATCTGAAATCGTACATAGAATAAACAAGGTCAAATCTGATCTGTGGTTTTCACTCTTCTTGCTCTGTTTCAGCTACATGTGTTAAGGAGATAGTAGAGTTTCAGCAATGCTGAACTTCTGGCACTTTCCTTACTGTCTTAGTCGGTTAGTCTTTTGGGCTTTTAATACTATAAATAAAAGCATTGAAGGTACAGACGTAAATATGATGTATAGAGGTTTAGGCCTGGGAGCAATTGAAAGATGTTTTCACAAACTTTCTAATAAATTGTTTGCAATGGGATTTTTTTTAAATGTCCCAAATGTTTGTAAAGGTTGTGAAACTATGTTCTGTATTTTTATATCAAATGTTTGCTTTTGTACCTCCTCTCTGAACTTGTTCATTAAAGATGATTCATTAAAATAAATACTGAGTTTAATATACATTTTTCTGAACTAGCTGACGAATGATTTGTCTTTTAATGTGTGATTTGTTTTTTTTTTCAAATAAGCAAATTACAAACTACAATTACAGCTATAAAATATTAACAGTGATTTTAAACTGTAACTCTAATACTGCTGCACTGTAGCACGTTTGCGTTTTTTATGTTCCCCTCCTGGATGTGTGGTAATCTCCACAGGGTTGAAGTCGTTCCTCTTGGAGCTCTGAGGGCCATGACCAAGAGTATAAATTTGTATCTGGGTTAAAAAAGGTGAAGGGAAGGAGGGGGAGTATATTTTTGGTCTGAGGTGTGTGTGCCTGAGTGTGTGTGTATTATTAGTGAGGGGGAGTTTGAGGTGTCCGTGGTTACAGCCTGTCTCATGTATCAGTGTACAGCGGAGCCTCAAGGCAGCTGCTCTCTGGTGAGTGTCCCCATATCTCTGCTTTTTGTGTCGAACCTCGCTCCTCTCCTGCATTTTCATTTCCATACTGTCACATCTGCTTTTCTGTGCACGACAAGGTCTCTTAGGGGAGTGTATGTCTACTTTGAATATTTCTGATTGGCTGCATAAGAGCTGTGACCTGAGCTAATGCCCTTTTTTATACTTTGCATTTTTTAAGGCGTGAAATATTTTCATATCACAATAACACACATTATTGTTTAGAAAATGTAAGGATTGCAAGACAAATGACTGGTTTGACCAATATTTTTAGAAAGATGTCAATCTGGTCTGCCACGAAGGCCTCAGCAGAGAGCTGCCTGTGCTTAAACCTCTTAAAGCTTCACAGCCTGCCAATGTACAAGCTTAAATAAGCATGATATATTTAGCTTAAGGTTCATATAAAGGCACAAATGTCTTGTTTAAAAAGTGAAAAAAGGATCTAAAACACAAAATCACTTGTAGTAGCCAATATTAGAAGCAGATATTAGTCAATCATGTATATTATTGTAAATGTCATCCAAAAAGTATGAAGCATTTGCAAAGAAAATGCCATAAATATGTTTGACAAAATGGTGTTGCCATTGCACACTTGATCCACCAGAGAGCACTGATGAACTTATTTTTAACTGTAATAGGAAATGGTTACCAAAAATGTTTTCTTATGTTATGCATATCTGCCAAAGTTAAATAATAGCAGATACGTTTTCTGATATTTAAATGATCAAAAGTCTTGTACTGCTTCGTCTCAGTCTGACAACACTCCCCCAGGACTCACAATTCAGAGGCACTCATTTTTTGGACTTTGACTGAGAACCTTTAAATGAGTCCCATCATGCCTTGCTTAGTAGAATTGCATGAAAATGACCATACATAAAGTCACGCCATCTAACCCTCGCGACCTCGATATCACAGCAGGTTTGATGCCCCGTTCAGAGCCTGGTTTCTTGCACTGAAAATGACCCTGCCTCTCCGCCGTGCAGGAATGGCCACCACTGGGAACCTTTCTGAAGAGCAGGTCCACTGCTCCATTTGTCTTGACGTCTTCACCAACCCCGTCTCCATCCCCTGCGGACACAATTTCTGCCAGAGCTGCATCCTGGGATACTGGAAGACTAGCCCTTTGTACCAGTGTCCTATGTGTAAAAAGTCTTTCTACAAAAGGCCGGACATTAGCATCAACACGGTCCTGAGGGAAATCGCTGAGCAGTTCAAAGAGATCAGGGTTAGGAGCGTCGAAGGGAAGGAAAACGAGACAGAAAAGAAGTGGACAATGGAAAGAGGGAAAAAGGAGGATGAGGAGAGGCTTTTGGAGAAAAGTCAGAAGGAGCAGCTTTTGGAGGAGTTGAAGCAGAAACAAGAGGCAGAAAGGAGAAAAAAGGAGACACTTGGAGAGAAAAAGCCACCACAGGAGGAGTTACCACCACTGATCCCTCCTGTGTCAGCACCCAAAACCTCTCCCCTGCCGTCGCCTCAAGCCACAGCTCAGGAGCAGTCACCCCCACCCTCACCTCAGCTCTCTGCTTCTTCTGCTCCTTCTGCTCCTCAAATCTCCCCCTCATCTCCCTCCACCGATCTCCCACTTTCCTCCTGGGATGAGGTCCTCTGTGATGTTTGCCTGGGGGAAGGCAGGCCAAAAGCAGTCAAATCCTGCCTCGTCTGTCTGACTTCCTACTGCGAGGAGCATCTGAAATCTCACTCAGCCAGGTTCACCAAGCACAAGCTGATGGAGCCTGTCGCCAACATGGAGGACAGGATGTGTCCGAAGCATGAACGTCTCCTGGAGCTCTTCTGTAAGAAGGATCAGACCTGTGTGTGCGTCCTCTGCACCGAGACAGACCACAGGGCGCACTACACCGTCCCGGTGGAGAGGGAATGGACCGACAAAAAGGTGAGATAGACCGAATCATACAATAAAAATTTGACTTCTAGGTGTTTCTCTTTGGTAGGCACAAACCTTTAAATTGGACCTAACGTCACCCTGTAAACCTTTGGTTTAATGGCTGTTCACAACATGTTCTGGATTTTAATCTGAGCAAAATAATTATTTCTGCCTCTTCCAGCAGCTTTGCCATGCCACGTTTTGTCTCTAAAACAAGACAAAGTATTACAACTATCAGAAAGATTAAGTCATCAGTTTGTGTGCAGGCACAGCTGAAGAGGACAGAAATAGATGTCCAGCAGATGATCCAGGACAGAGTGAACAAGGTGGAGGAGATCCAACACTGTGTGGAGCTAAACAAAGTGAGTCCCTTTGTGATTTAATACAGTCAATAAAATTCTGATACCATCAGCGCATTCATCTACACGAGGATTACTATTCAACATAGATTTGAGTTCTGTCTGTGTTTTCAGGCCAGTGCTCAGAGAGAGATCGAGGAGAGCGTGCAGGTCCTGTCAGAGCTGGTGCGCTCCATCCAGAAGACTCAGGCTGAGCTGGTTTTGTCCATAGAGGAGAAGCAGCGGCAGACAGAGAGGTGGGCTCAGGGTTTCATCGCCGAACTGGAGCAGGAAATCGCTGAACTGAAGAAGAGGAAAGCAGACCTGGAGAACGTGTCCCGCACCGACCACATTCACTTCTTAAAGGTGAAAAAGCATGTCATTTTAATGAGCAATGTTGGGGATCATTTCAAAGTTTTATTTTTTTTTTTTTTGCTTGGGTATTTATTCTGAAAAGGTTGGAGTATGGCTAAGGTCCCTATCATATTCTTATCTCATCCAAGGGGTAAACTTTTTGCAGTTGCTTCTGGACATCCTTTATTTACATCATATACATTTGTTTTGTTTTTTTCTCCACTGTCCCACAAGGGTATAATCATGGTAAGATAAACTATTCCGTTGGCTTTTCTTTCAGCCATCTGCCTCTTTGGCAAAAGCATCAGAGATCACTTACTTTGTTTTTGCTGCAACAGTGCCCCCTCCCTGTTATGTAGTGTAAAGCATCCAAAGGCCAATTATTTGAATTACACTACACTGAAGGCTGCCAGTCATTCTGGAAATTATCTAACAATCTTATTAAACAGATATATGTCTTAACACTAATGCGATGTTAAAATCTGAAATAATGTCTCAGGAGGACTCAAAGGCTTCCTCATAAAAATTATAAAATTTCAATCAAAACTGTAAATATGCTATTATGTTTATTATCTTGTTTCTGAGTTATTTCTTGTGGTCTGTCTCTCTGTAGAACTTCCCAGCCCTCAGCACTCCTCCTTCTGTCAAAGACTGGTCTGAGACCAGTGTTCCCACTGACACTTGTGTTGGCATGATTAGGAGATCTGTGTCCAAACTGGAGGCAACGTTAGATGAAATGATCAACAAACTAGCTGAGAGCGGTAGGATTTCCTTTAACAGTTAAAATATCTCTTATACATTTGTAATATCCTTGATTTTAAATTGACAGCATCAGCTGAATAGGCTGACAGACTGTATAGTAAAGGAATTTGCTTTATCTCTTTCACAGAAATCAAAAAGATTCCGAAATATGCAGGTAAACTTTTATGTTCTTGCATTAAGTTTGATTATTTTGACTATCTCGAAACAAAAAGATAAATCCTTCGTTATGTCTTTGTGTCCTGCAGTGGATGTTACTCTGGACCCTGACTCAGCCAACCCTTGGTTGCAGCTTTCTCAGGACAGGCATCAGGTGAGACACCTGGGTGCCTGGCAGGACCTCCCAGACCACCCTGATCGCTTTGACACAGTGGTCATCGTCTTGGGGCGCGAGGGCTTCACCTCAGGGAGACATTACTGGGAGGTCCAGGTGGGGGACAAAGACGACTGGTACCTGGGGGTTGCCAGGTCCTCTGTCAACAGAAAGGGCAGAATATCTGTCAGCACCACCCAAGGCTACTGGGCTCTGGCGCTGAAGAAGGGCCAGGGATACCGGGTGTCGACGTCCCCACCTATACTGCTCTCTCTTGGCACCAAGCCTAAGCGAGTGGGTGTGTACGTGGACTATGAGGAGGGGCAGGTGTCTTTTTATGATGTCAGGGCTCAGACCCATATTTACACTTTCAAAGACACGTTCATGGAGAAGATCTTGCCCTTTTTCTACCTGTACTGCTGTGACAAAGCCTCTGATACCATCATGATTTGTCCAGTGAATGAGAAAACTCTTATCAAGCAAAGCTAATGTCAGAGTAACAGAGCAATGGAAAGCCCTCACCAAAGTTTAAAGTGACTGCATTTTGTTGTAACCCTACATGTTTTGATGAAATCCTGTGTTTAATGTATACTGTATGTGTATTTCTCACATGTATAGCAAGTAGCTTATAAAATTAGCTACTTAATTTTAGGAAGTTCCACAAAGACGCTGAGGGATTGGACACTTTGGCAAATGCCTTTTTTACCTTCTTGCTAACTGTTAGTATAGAAATGGATACTATTGCTATGTTTGTACATAAAATTAGAGCTAGCATGTGCTTCGTTTAACGTAGCATAAAGACTGCAGGCTGAGAGAACACAGCTCGCCTAGCTTTGTTTAGAGGGAAAGCACCTTTAAAGCTCACTTCTGAGGAATATGCTCGTGTTTTTTTAAGGAGTTCTGGTCATGTCTATCTTAATGTCTTGCAAAAAGTTACGTAAGAAGATTGATACCACTTTTACGTTTATGTGCTACATGTTGTGGGAGCCAACAGTTGGTTAGCTTAACTCAGCTTAGCCCAGTGCAAACACTACAAAAAGCTGGGAAACAGCTAGCCTAGCTCTGTCCAAAAGCAAAAAAATACACCTATGAGCCCTTTTAAAGCTCACTTACCAACACATTATCTCATTTAATTTGAACAAAAACTGACAGGTTTTGTTCAAAACATTTTTGTGAAGATGAAACAAACATGATATACGTCAAACTGGCTGTTTTCAGCCTTAATGCTAAGCTAACCTTGCTGACATACAGAGATGACTGTCATGACTACTGTTACAGGCAGACACAAAGGGACCCACGAATGCAGGAACCAGACCCAGGGCAGAAGAGTAAGCAAAGTGTTTAATACAAATGACCAGAAACTCAAAAAACTCACATGGAACTTGAACAACATGACACCACAGGAAAAAACCAAAGAAAAAAACAAGTTAAACTGGCACAGGAGGGAAGACACATGAAGTTTAAATATACAGACAATCAGGGGATGATGAGATGCAGCTGAGGGAAGACACAGGGCGGGAAACACTGGGACAGGATGTGGAAGATAAAGACAAGGGTGAGTAAAACAGGAACATGACTTTCAAAATAAACTAGAACTGAACAAGACTTTGTAACTTGACCAAACATGACTTAACAAAACTTGATGGACGTGACAATGACAGTGGTATTGATCTCCTGTAACTCTTTTCAAGATTTTTTAAAATTACCTATCCAATAAAATGCATGACATCTCAAAAAAGCTAACAAAAGTGCACTTTGTTTTCATGATTGCATGTTTAATTTGAACAACTAATGCTTCAAGGGTTGTTTTCAAAGACAACTCCGGTTATGATTTATAACAATAAATGTTTTCTCTAATGTCATCACTTCTGCTTTAATGGACTTTTGGTTTTAAAAAAAAGAAAAAATTAAGTTTCGTTTCACTTAAATGATGTCACTTGGCCACACCCACTACATTCAGTGGAGCTGCCTCAGCCTCTTAGAGCTCATCACAGCCTGGTGAGTATTGCATTTTTGGTGGTGCCACATAACTGCATATCCTGTTTCATGTGAAAGACGATTCTGACCTCTGAGATTTACAAAAAAACTGAAGAGGGTCGGGTGAGTCATTTTTTAAACACTCGCTGTTTGTCCATTGCTTTTGTTTTTAGATATAGAACTGTAAAAATGTAATGCAGACTTAAGATGTGCAAGCTGATTCATGTGAATATGACTCATCGGGTGGGTCAGGACTTGCATTAGAAATAGCCTAAAATTTGATTTGATTCCAAAAACTTATCTAATTATTTGGCTCTTTTTATGTATAATGCATTTATCAGCACAAGGAAAACATGCTGTCATATCATCTTACACACACACACACACACACACACGAAAAACATTGAATCAGTGAAAACATTTTGCTTAAATTTTTTTCTTTACCCCTCAGAGATCCCAAAATGTCATCATTCAGTGTCCTTGCTTCATTGCCAGAGGATCATTTCCAGTGTTCGATCTGTCTAAACATCTTCACTGACCCGGTCACAACACCTTGTGGCCACAATTTTTGTAAGACCTGCGTCAGCGGGCACTGGGACAAGAGTGATTTATGCCATTGCCCGCTGTGTAATAAAAGATTCTATGTGAGGCCGGAGATCTCCACAAATGAAGTCATCGAGGAGATTTCAGTTCAAATTAAGAAGAGGAAAGTTGTGACTCCTGAAAGTGCTGCTGCACCATGGGAGGTAAAGTGTGACGTGTGCACAGAAGTGAAGCTCAAGGCCCTTAAGTCTTGCCTGGTGTGTCTCACATCATACTGTGGAGCCCACCTGGAGCCTCATCAAAGAGTTCCCACCCTAATGAGACACAAGCTGACTGACCCCGTGGACAACCTGGAGGAGAGGCTCTGTGAGAAGCACGAGCGGCTCCTGGAGCTTTTCTGCAGGGATGAGAAGGTTTGCATCTGTTTGCTGTGCAGTGAGACGGACCACAAACACCACGAGACAGTGCCTGTTGAAGAAGAAGGGGCTCAGCAGAAAGTAAGATAGTAAGATAGTGTTGATATTTGCCCTAGAAAATGAAGTGATCTTAAAAATTTTGTTAAGCTTTTGTTTTGTTTTTTTTCCCTTTCATTAATGTGTTATGTACATGTGAAAGGCCGATAAAGTAAAAGCCCAATTTATGCCAAAGGGAGTTCCTTTCTACCACGAAAAACAATTAAGTGCCAGAAGAGCCTCGTCACTAGTCCAGCCTGTATTTCCAGAAATGATCTACCTCACATATGATACACACCTAGCGACTACTTATGATAAATTTGTTATGTTTAAAACAAAAAAACTAATGTTAACTCCAACCAAGTGTTTAAGTGTAACGCAGGTGTTAGCTAAGCTGAAGCTCAGCAGCAGGCAGAGGATTTCAAGGCGGATTTGATGTAAATGTGTTTTCCCAATATGACTGCATCATTACAGCTAATGCTACAACTAATGTGGCTACTCTGGGGAAGGGATGCTGATTATTTTGTTTAGCGACAGTCAAGGAAAACTTTGTTAACATTTAGTTTTATTAAAAGGTTAATAAATAACAAAAATGTCAGGTTGGATGCCTGTTACTGTATTCATGTTACGCCGTAGCATTAGCTCAGCTAGTGCTAGCCTGTGGATTTATGAACACTGTTTTGCTGTGAGGTTCTGTGTGCTGCTACTGTATGTGAGTTTACTTTATAGACACACACTGAAGATAACAATAAACCTTTGTGAAAAGAAATTGACAAAGTGCTGCAATTTATTTGCTTGACAACTTAGTCCAACTTAAAGTAGTAGCCACCAGCTAACCTGCTAACACTAGGATGTTAAAAGCTGCTCCTCACTTTTTTCTCCTGAAATTCTATGTATCACAGGAAAATATTGAGTCTGAGAAAGCAAAGATCAAAATGATGATTGACACCAGAATGGAAAAGATAAAGGAATTTAAAGACTCTTCTGAAATGAGTAGAGTGAGTACCGGGAAAAGTTTTGTTCATTTCCTGTTTTCACTGTAATATAAATCTGTGCTAATGACATTATTTTACTTTTAGGAAAAAACAAAGAAAGAGATTGATGACAGTGACAAACTCTTCAATACTCTGATAAATCTTGTACGAGAGACACAAACAAAGTTGAAGTGCAACATTGAGGAAAAGCTCCAAAAATCACAAGAAAAAGACAAAGCCATGATTGAAAAGCTGCGGGGGGAAATCAGCCAACTGCAGATAAAGCACTCAGAGCTGGAGGAGCTTTCACAAAGCGACGACCACCTTCACCTTCTGCAGGTCAGTCAACACTCAAATAATTCTTCGCTTGTTTACCTCCTCACGCATCTTCTTCTTGCTCCTACATTCACTCTGTTTAACAAGAGTTGTAAGGAAGCTATATAAAACAAGCCACGACTGTATTTAAAAAAAAAAGATGTAGTAAATGAAGGGGGACGCAATCTATTTGAGTGTCAATACAGTAGAAAAATAATAGGCTGATTTGAAAGCACTGAGATGCTCCGAATGAAATAAAATGTTTACGAAAGCCAAAAGTAGTGTCAGCTGTTGAATTTCCACCTAAAGTCAGAACACATTTTAACTCAATTTTTCACCCAGTTAAGCAAATGTGTTTCCTTTTGCTTTTTCTAGCTCACCTGAGCCTAAAGCCTTTTCGTATTCATTTTTTTCTTTCTCTCTTTCTTTCTTTATTTTTTTCAAATTTTGCTGAATTTCCACATTGGCTTGGTGCAAGACCACAAAAGTGTTACTACATGTCAATGTGTTTTGTCAACTTTGGCCACATAGCTTCATAAACCCCATCCATTTTTTTCCAAAATAGTTTTTTCTATGAGATATTATGTTTGTTTACATTTTGTCCTTATTCAGTAAACACGACAGAAAGCACCAGAAAATGTGTGACAACATTAGTTAAAAAGAACATCTGTGTCAAAATTCTTCTTAACGCTAATATTTGAGCTGGGAAGGCAGCACTTGTAAGGAACTATTTTACCAGATGTAGTAACTTTCGTCTCAATGGCTACCGGCTCCTCTCTCCCTCTCCCTCAGCGATATTTGACCAAATAAACTAAGACATTCTCGTAAGAAGTATGAATTACCTATACCTAACAACTTTCATGTTTCCTATAGTGTTTTTATACCCTGTTTCAACATGAAAGGCAGGGAATGGGGTTTACAAATGCAGTCTGAGACCTACTAAAATATACACACAACACTGTCACAGCCTCAGGGAAAAACAAGTTGTTTGTTGCTCAAGAAAAGTATGAGATTTATGTTGTAATTCTAATCATCTACTGTTAATCAAGGTTACAAATGCAGTCTGAGACCTACTAAAATATACGCACA
>JAQFJA010000016.1:14341802-14360887 GCA_029874485.1 Naso brachycentron
GTTACAAATTCAACCTGACCAATGTGTATATGTGTAAAAAGTTACAAATTCCACTTGGTGAAAGGCTGAAAGTTTTCAAATTTCACCTAAAACAAATACTTTATAAATTTACAAAACTGACTCGTAACAAGTTACATATTTGACCTGATAACTATAAAAAAATTATAACTCCAGCTGCCACAAGTGGAAAAGGTTACAAATACAAAACCAGCTGTGTAAAAAGTTCCAAGTTCCACTCGAAAAAGGTTCAAGTTTAAAATTTCACCTGAAGCAAACACTAAAATTTGCAAAATCCACATAAAAAAAGTTACAACTGTGTAAAAAATTAAGAAATTCCAGTTAGAAATTCCATCTGACATGTGTAAAAGATTTTATCTGTGACTTAGTGCTACATTCAACAAAAGTTTGCATTAATGTTTAAATCACTCCTGCAACATAACTTCCTCTCTGTTCTTTTGTATCCCTATAATATTCACAAAACTTGCAAAAGTCCATTTGTCACTAACATAGTGGAGTTTTTATATCTGAAGTTTGTGAAGTTCAATAGATCTTGACTCAAGTATTCCTTTCAGGGCGCAGTGTTTTGCTCTGCATTGATCTGTACTACAATGTCACAGAATTTTATTTGTTTTGATTTGAAAAGGTTGGATCAATGGTTCCTGCACCAGGGGCCAAAATATCAAAACTTCATGATCTTTCACACTGAGTTATTCGAGGCATTTTCATTCTCCTCACAAACAAATAACTTTCTCTACTGCAAAGACATTGTGGACGGTGCCACACGCAATCAGCAGATAACACAGCAATTTGCATGCCAATCATTCATACACAGATAGCAACTATCCATCTATCCCCAATAATTCCGTATAATGTCTATACCTGTTCACAGCTTCAGACTTTCTGTCAATCAAGGCAAACATGACAGAAAAATTTGCAGCACTTTTCTTCAAAAGCCTGTAATTATGCCACCAAATGCATACATGCAACAAATGCCTGCAGATCTGTCAGAAAGTAGGTCTTTCCTATCCATATAAACTACGCAATCAAAGGAAATACTGGACTTGATATCAGCTTTTCTTTAACCTTTGAATCATTCATTCTTCCAGAGGCAGCCCATAGTTCTCTCACATGAAGTTCTTCTTCAGCCCTTCTCTCTCATCCCTCTTAATCTAAACCTCTGACTGAGTCGGACTCTTTTTGTTTGGTCCCATTTAGCACTTTTTTAAATGAACATCTGAGCAGCTGATGACTCACAAATTTGTATCTGTGCGTCACCGTACGATGCACGTCACTAAGTGAGAGCCCAAAGGACACAAGCACACTCTCAGACTTTAATAGCTTTCACACCAGCTGCAGAAACAGCTAGCTTTGCTGTTAACTTTCCTGTCATTAATACTGTATGTGTGTCTGAGCATTCAGAGGCGTTAAGGCGTGTGCGTGTGCATCAGTGTACACACATACAGATACTGTGTAGAGGGTGCGTATGTGTTGAAGTGGCAACACACTGAACCAGTATTGGAGAAAAGGTTTTTCTTTTTCTTTAATTTATTCCTCAAATGCACGTTTTTTTTCTTCATTTGCCCCTTAGAGCTGCTGTACCAATGACCGTGCATGTGAAAAAAAATTATTACACTTAATTTAAATCATATATTTTATATTACCGTTGAGGTATTTCAGTTTTTTAGTGCGAAAGTGGACTTATAATTGTTGCTTCTTCTTTCTAAAAGGGTCCAGTAACAAAGCTGTTGTAATGTAATTGTCGTTCTTAATTTTAAATCGTGGTTTTAGATAATCAGATTAACATGTTTTAGATTTTTGCTTACAAAATAATGAACCCTAAATATGTCCTATTATTCTCCGAATGCAATCCAATTTCAAATGGTATGAAAATCAATTTGTGTAGAGATGAAACCTATTTGAGACATGTTAGGTGATGGAAATTTGTGTAATGTTTTGTTTTGTATTGCACAGTGGAGCAGTGGGTGCAGTTTTCTGTTAAAAAAAAGTGATATTTCTGTAATTTTGGCATAAAAATATAAACAGACAAAATACAAACCTGCTTCAAATGGCTTAGCTGAGCTTTGAGCGATTCATTTTCACATTAAAATGAAAACTGTGGAAAACCATGTCGGCAGAGGAGGAAAAGTATTAAAAAAGTCAAAAATCCAACAACTCAGACCAATTGCAATGCTTGGCCGACCGTTGAGCATTGGCTGATCACTGTCACTGTAAGAAGCCTCTGTCATAGTTAAACAAGGAGGCTATATACTAATATACACTTATCAAAAAAGGAATTAAAATGAAAAGCCTCAAAGATAGTCAGTATTAACACAACACCCCCACTGTATGCTGTGCCAGTGGTGTGAAATACACTTCCTGTCTCCTAAGTGGGCAGGGTCAAGTTTCCCATGAAGACAGTTAGGGAACCACCCTCCTTTCGCCTAGAATGGAAGCGTTTTTAACGTCATGTAAATGGATTGAAGCGGACAGATTTTGCATCATATTACATTTGTTTGATGTAAGTTTTAACTTTGAATTCATGGTTTCACCTACAACACCATTTAAATGTCTGTTGGGAAGCAAGGCGGGAAGCACAGGGCCCCAATTCTCACGAGAATGTGTTGCTGAGACAGAGACAGGTGTCAAACAAAGCTAATTTTCTCCTGCTATGTTTGACTGAAAAATACCATTTTTGTGTCAGAATGTTCAGAGGATGTGTGTCTTTTGAAAAAATGGGTCCAATCTGTATCCTGATGACAATGGGGCAAAGGAATTGTTCATTATATGGGTCATCTTCCAGAAGAATGAATTGACTCAAGACTGCTTCTAATCTCAAAGGGGCGGGGCCGTGGTGAAACCCATGTGACACTGTCCCTAAAAACCTCCCTCTAATAAAAGCCTGGTGCCCTCCACAGCTGGGTTAAAAAGGGCCCTTACTAAAGTAAGTAGGGAAGTACGGTAATTTGCATCACAACCTGATAACTATTGTTGCACCTTTAGCAACATTAAATATAAAACACGTCATTTTTTCAACGTTTATGCTAACAAAAAAATGCTGAATGTTTAAAATGAAGCAACATTTAAAGGTTTTGAAGGCAGCAGGATATCCCACCATGCTGTCTGTACAACTGTTCTGGGATCTGTGCAAAAAATAAGTTCCGCCAGCTTTTCCCTGCAGCCAGATAGTGAATTAATAATGGCTGCTGTAACACATAGGACGTTCTACACCCGGCTGTTACATAACACTGCGCCGGGGTGGTCATGAAAGATTCAGACACAACACACAGTCTGACTCGCCATCAGCAAGTGCGACTGCAGAAATAAGATGTTTAAAGCTAATGTATTCTCTAATTACTGTTTTTAAAGACTATTAAAAAAAGAAAATCTGATTCTTTTAACCTTGATCTGACCTTTTTCACTTTTTCATGCCACAACATGGTGTCACGGGAGGTATGATGAAATGCATGGACACTTTTAGAAATCTCAAAGGCACTCGAGCTGATTCATTATAACACACTGTGGGAGCAGAAGTGTTCGGGACCATCTGTGGATGACTCACGTTGACGGCAGGAAGCCATATTACAGATATGTCACATAATAATCCCAACTAATAAACTCAGAGTCCCTGCTGTGCTTGTCAAACTTGTTCAATTAAACAAAACTGTGCTGTTTCAATTGGACACTATAGTATTTCAGTGCAGGATTATTCAAAACACATTTTACTCACTTGGAAATGTTAGTGTGCAACTAATACCATAAAATGGACATTTACTGTGCATGAGTCAAAGTGAAAATTTTTCTTTCTTTGTTTTTCTCACATTTGAGCACAAATTTGCTTTACAAAAAAAGTGTTAGCATGCACTTTCTTTGCCGAAATAACCCATCCAACTGATAGGTGACAGGTGATGCAGTTATATACAATTATAGGATATTATAGCAATGTGATAAAGTACCAAGAAGCTGATACAGTATGAGTTGTAACAGTGCACTGTGCTCTCACTCTTCTTTATTCAGTTTCATCACTTTGTGGAATACGATGTAAGCCACATTTTTTACGTCACAAATTCAGCGTTAAATTTTTCATGTTGCACCTTGATCCTCTGACATTTTTCTTCCATGAATAAGTGATATGAAGACATTCCCTGAAATAGATCACGAAGGAGGGGTAAATCAGAAAAGAACATTCAGGAGGAGCAAAAACATGTATGTTATGTTGAGGGGGAAAAGCCAGCACAGGGTCATTTATAAAACATCACGTACAGCAAGAGAGCATGCATACTGGAACACACTACATGTCAGCCCCTACAAATAAGTGTCTTGGCTTTCACCTACAACTGTATTTGTGATTCACAGTGCCTTCAAGAAATAACCTGGCTGTCTTCAAGCACTTTAACATCTAATTTATAACTAAAAGTCCAACGTGTTCTCACAAGCCACTTTCAGTAAATGCATGTCTATTCACTCAAAGGACAGATGATTTCATTTAACCATGAATCAGAATTAATACAGGAAATGACTGTTTGTTTCCTCTTTTTCTACTGTGAGTCAACTTTATCTTTTTAAACTATGACCACAATCATTGCCTAACCTTTCTTACATCTCTTATTCTCGCCAAAATGAGGAAAAACCTTCAATCATCACAAAGCATTAATTTTAACCCAAACTATTTCCTTACCTTAGCAAGGTATGTCTTCTAACCTTAGCCATAGAAATGTCCTTGAATCTAATGTTTTGGGGGTTTTGCTAAAATTTAAACAAACGTTTAGCATTGCCATAAAACTGATTTTGTATTTTGTAACTGTTTTGCTCTTGGGCAACATTTGTTTGATTTTACAATGGGTGATTGATAAGATCGTGGCCCAAAGTAGAAAGAAATTAGTTACACCGCTTTAATTACATGCACGTGCAGTTCAACTCTTTCAGTGATTATGCAGAAATTTTACAGTAAATAACTTTTGTGGTATTTCTGTTTTGGGTAATTAAAACTTGTAAGCCACCACTGTCTTGGAAAATGGAAAACACGGGCCTTCGTGCTGTTATCCGCTACCTTGGTCTTAAGGAATATCACCAAAAGACGTCCACAAGGACATGGTGGCAACATTGGGAGAAGGTTCATCATTTTACAGCATGGTGTAGAAATGGGCTGCTGGATTGAAAGGTGGCACAGTAAGCATGGAAGATGACCCCTGTCCTGAGAGGCCGGTCACTGTCACCATACAGGAAACCAGTATCTATGACCTGTTCTTGACAGATCAATGGATAACACAACAGTACATTGCCACAGAGCTTCCACAGAGTTCTTCCAGAAAGATGTACATGGTGTCCAGAAATTTCTCCAGCAGTTCCAACCATGGGTAGAGACCTGGGTCAACCGTTTCTAACCAGAAACTAAAAAACAATGGAAACACCCAGAGTCTCTAACTCCCAAATCGGTAAGGCCCACAGGCAAAGTGATGGTCTCTGTTGGATGCAAAAGAAGTGGTTCTAGATGACAAGCTCAACAAGAGTCACGCTTTTACAGGAGCACCCCTGACTTGGCACCCTCAGTCTACCACCTTTTACTCTAGATAAAAAAAGAAACTTAGTGGTTTCCATTTTGACAGTGATGGCATTTATCACTACTGTCTTACCACTTTCTGGTGGTCCAAGATGCCAACTTCTACAAAAAAGGGATCCATATGACCCAGAGCTGTTGCCCTCAGTGTATAAAATTAAGAAGTGACAATGTCAATAAAATAAATATGGTAAGTTTTCTAAAATTGACCCCTTTGCCATTAACTTATCATCAACATTGTAATATGACAGTCAGTATTGGGGTTGGAGGGGTGGAGATGAAAGAGGGGGTGGGAGGCTAAATTTAGAATGACAGAAACAGTATGCAGGCTCTCTGCAATCCACCACAGGAACTATTTTGGGAACGGTTGGGAGTTGCTGACTTGTCCTTCACTGCTGCAGAGTCCATGCACTTAGCTAATAATGAAGAAACCTGCAGAATCACACACAGTTTTTCATCAAAACTGTTAAGCAGAGAAGACAAGCATGTGACTCGTTTGTGACTCAAGTTGTCCGTATTTAATTTTCTGTTTTGTTTTGTTTTGTTTTTTCTTGATTTTTTTAAATCTTATTTTGGCAGCAACTAATGACAGCAGTAAAGTTTACAGAATTGTCGACATCTTTCACTCTCTGTGGACAGAACTGAAAGAGTTGTACAGTGAATTTCATTGATATGATCCTCTCCATAGCAGCCCCTCTTCAGATCCAGGCCTCATGCAGTCTACCGCTGCTTGATGGACCACTAGTGATGATAAAGCCTTAGTGCTTTTACTAAATGAAAAGGCAAATGTGCACTAGCACTCTCTGAAATGACAACACTATTCATCTGCAGAGAGAAGCTCACTTTCACTGTGATTATACTCTAGAATACATTTTACAAAACCATACAAAATATCTCAATTCATGAACCTCTGGAGGAGTTAAGAGACGATTCAGTGCCTGGTTAAGTTTTGGTTCAATAAATTAACTTGAAAGCTGCACTGTGTCAAATTCAGCCTGTACAAAAACACCTCTACTGAAGAGACAAAATATCCAAATATCATTGTGAGAATGATGCAATGTGTATCTTTTATTTTGACAAGAAAAAGGAAGAAACTCTGTCAGCCATCCGATGCATTATGCAGCTACTGCCAATGCAATAAATTTCACACCCGAATTATGATGCAGTGTGATTCAGCTAAATGTGATTCAACACAGTGCAATTCGATACAATACGATGTAATTGGACAATGCAAAGGAATGCTACGCAACTAAATGAGTTTGATTATTTATAAATCAGTGGTTTATAAAAGCGGCGCACGTTAACGTGATGTGGGTCCATTTTAGGAGGAATTTAAAAAATTAAAAAATCAAATTATTGGGTCAGTCACATTTCTAAACGAAAGCATTAAATATGCTCAAACTGATTGGATTTTACTGATGCAAACATTTAACAACATCTTGATTTCTTTCCAAAATTGCATCCATATCAACGCGCTCGCATCTTTCCTGAGCGTTTCCGTTAATCAATACAAATGGATTAATCTTTCCATCCCTACTATTCACGTTAATGAAATGTCTTCAGAGAATGATGCCAAGGACACTTTCTCTAAACATACATAACTCCTGTCGCATTTAATGAGATCACATTGACCAATTAGCTCTTAATTTTATTTATTAGTGTGTTGAGATGTAGTGCGAAGGATATAAGATAAAATCTTCCGAAACCTGATGTTGCTCTCACACATAACTTGACAGCAGTATCACGTAAGAGAGGTAAATTTGAACTATTAGCAGTAGCATTTAAATCCATAAAAGTGAAACTGATCTCCTGACATTCACAGCTAAGGAGTAAGGAAGTTATTTACGATATTGGCCAGTCTCAAAGTACTTCCTGGAGGAAATGAAGTAGCCTGAAGCTAAAGTACCCAATCTAGAGGTCATGAGGTAAAGGGTCTGCGAGTACTTGCCCTGTTGGCACAGCCTGATCCAAGATAACTGGTAGTAATACGATCCAGTCCGACTTATGCGTGTTGGATGAGGGGTGACAATGTCTGTCACTTAAAATCAGAGTCAGTATTAATAGTTTTCTGGCTGACTGTCAGATTCACAGATCATTGCGTGGCCGTGCTCCCGAGTTTATGCTGACCCCGATTTAGAAGAATTACGCTTGAGTGAATTGCTGGCTTATTTTGTTCTGTGTTGACAACAGCCGCTGCAGCAAATAGCCTCATTGCTCAGAACATGAGCCAGTTTTCCAATGGATCCATCTGTCCACTTAGTGGCCGTTTATAGATCTGTCGGGCTTTTGATAGTAGCATCGCACAAATGCACATTTGCCTTCCAAAATTCTTGTAATGGATGCCGGATTTCAGGAAGAGGTAGACAAAGATATTTTATTTCTAGCCCATGACTGTCAAGAATGACATTTGTTGCTAGCAGATATTAGCAGCTAGCTAGCTAATTTAGCAAATGATAGCTCAATGAGTGGGTCAAAAACACTGAATTCAGCTCACTTACGTCAGTCAAATACCTTGTGAAAGGGGTCTTGAATGATATGATAGCAAATTATCAATTTCAAGTCCATTGCCATGCAGCTAGCAGAGATAGCAGAGAGGGAGTCAGTCAAGGACACACACAGAACAAATGATGAGGAAATAAAAGTGATTTTCAGATATTTTTGAGCAAATGTTCATCAAGAAATATCACTGTTTTCCAAAACATTTTCAAAAATGCTTTTTAGCTTTTATTAGTTTTAATGTTAGTTTTATTCTTCGCCGCTTTCTCCTGACTTTAGCCCACGCTGCCATATGCCAACCTGGTTGGTTTACATTACCAGGAGAGGACCAACCGGCAGTCTGGCACACCACTGAGCGTGGGGAAGGTGTTAGATCTTAAAAGAAATCTAATATTCACCCAAAATACCATGACAAAAAATGATAAAAACAAAAACTACGCATATTTTCTCTAAGATTTTATTCTATCTTAGTTGGGTTTGTACATGTACAGTTTTAGTTATCTTTTTAATTTTTTTTTAAATTGTATTTTTTTGAAGGCTTTGTTTTGTTTTTATTTCTTTTAGCTAATGAAAATGTTTTTTCTGTTCTAGTTTCGTGATTTTGTTTGTTTTCGTCAACAATAATAACCTTGGACAGAAGCCGTTACATACTCACATAGACTAGTCATTTGTGATGTTTTTGTGAAGATGGACATTAATGGATTAAAGGGATACTCAAAGTGAAAATTCTGCCACTGCTTTTTGAGACTGTTTGAAAAAGGCAATTTCTTTAAAAAAAATGAAAGTAATTCAGCAAGCTCAAGCCATCTGACAAATACAGCACATATCATATTAGCCTCGCTCTTTCTCCCTTTCCATCATTGCCATCCCTGACCATTAAAAAAAGCAAGATTGAAATGTATTGTTCCAGTGAAAGGACGGCTCCAACAGCAGGCTTGGATAACGGTTACCACAGCGACAGCCTGACCTTTTCCCAGATCTCTCAGTAGATAGAAGGAGATTAGAAAAGACAGAGCCTCCTTCAAACCACAAAGATTGCCTGCAATATTATTAGACGATATGTTGGATTGCTTATGTGCACCTATGACACCTTTCCAAGGCATTAACTCGATTTGATGTGACCAGGAGGAGAAGAAATAGCCCTGGAGCAGTTTTTCCTTCAGCTGTTTCCCCACAAAAAGACTTTCAGATCCCTGCAGCTGTGTCTCTGTACAACAGGATGTCCTGTAGCCATATAGTGATCAATAAATTCAAGGCTTGTTTTTAGGGAAGCACAATATTGGATTTTTTATCCGATATGCCAATATTTCCAAACTCATTTGAGCCAATACCGACAATGACATAAACACATATTTTTCTTTTATTGTAAAGAACACCAAGTCTCTCCTGTACTAGCATTATCTGTTACCCTTATTGTGACAGTCTGTCTGTTTTTGAAACAGACATAAAACAAGACAACATTTGATTCAACCATAAAAGATAGATGTAGTCTTTTTTTAAATATAGACTTTCAGTATTGAAATATTGAAAGTTATTTACATGTACATAAAAGCGAGATGTATTTCTGACAGTAAAAACAGGCCTCATATGCCTTTTTGAGAGCCACAAACAGCACTGTAACAACCTGTCGACCGACAGTGAGCTCTGTAGTGAGTAAAACAAAAATGTGTCCCTTTTATGGAGCTTGTACTTTCAAATTAAAATTAATTCTCCTAATTAAACAACAAGTTTGCAGGGTGGTTCCCCAATATTTCCAGCCAATATACTGGCCATGCATATTTTTACATTTTTCCTCCACACATCATACATTTTGTATCTGCAAAAACTGATAATTAACTTTATAAGCTATCTACCGATACCTCTGTCATATCGATAATATTGTGCATCAATTATTTTTAGTGTTTCAAGTCACATTAGTGCACTGTAAATTTCTATTAAATATAAAAGAGTAAATATAGATTTTGTTTCTTAGTGCTGTAGAAATGCAGAATTTCAGAACTGGTCCACATTTATTTTGAGCATGAGGCATTTCCCCTCCCAGGTTTCCTTCATCTTCTTTTTAATAGAGCAATCACACTCGCCATCCTTACAGCTATGCCCTCAGCATTACTAAAATTCTCACATACTTAAGCTTTTTCAGCCTTTTTCTCCACTATTTCACAGCTGCCCTTACAGACTTGCATCTTGCTATACTTTAAGTGCTTTTATGCTGTTTTCTGTTTGTATTATTTTTCTTCAACTGTCATCAAATTGCATTGGAAGGCAACAACTTAGCCAAACCTGGTGTATTTTCATCTTTACAGCATCAGTGCACATTGTCCCAGTTTAATGGATAAGGCTAAATAAAGCGAAACCTGTAACCCAACATTATATCATATTTATTGTTTTTTTCCATCTTTGCAGAACAATATTGTGATTAAAAAGGGCAAAAGGTTTCATAAGTGCTATTCACGCATACAGTTTACTGAATTGTGAACTGGGTGCCATAGCAACAATGTGTGTGTATGTGTGGCGTGTGTGTGTAGAGGGGAGATGGGTGGACCGTCTGTAAAGACATTGACAAGTAAAAGATCACTGCAATCTGAGCTGTGTTGACTGCACTGACTGATGAGTGTGGACATTTACAGTATGTGTAAAGGTCAGAGTCCACAGAGAGTAAACACGCAGACAGCAGTCAAGCGTTCTCAAAATTAAAAATTCTTTTAATCACAGCCTCTGAGGAATGGTTATGAATTCTGCACCTGCCTATTAGACCAAATATTATGAAGCAGGAGTCACCCAGAGATGTGATTAAAGACTGAGTCTCCGTAATGAGAGATATTTTTGGTTGAAGTGCTGCAGGTGAGGGAGGTTTATCTTTAGAGCAACTCATCAGGGCTGTCAGATCTATCTGATGCCTCCTGGATGTGCTTCCACTTCATTAAACAGATTGCTGTTGTCACTTTTTACAGATTGAATGTCAGACACCTGTGAGCACTCCACGAGATATTAAATGGAACTGAAAAACTGCATGGTCGGTGCTTTTAAAGGGGAATTCTGGTATTTTTCAAAACTTAGCCCTACTTTTGTACTTGTTTTGTTGGCAAATGACTGTTTTAACCTTGTTGCTTAGCTAACCATGACAACTTTCAAAAAATTACCACTTTGCAACCAGCAAATGTTAAAGAGAGAAAGCAGCTGCAGATTGTTGTTGCCTGATAAACCAGACCCATAACTCACTCTGCGAATAAACTAGCTTCATGAAAATGGTCTGGGAATCCTCCCATTCACGGGCGTTTCCGTCCATCCAAAAATCCGACGAGCCAATGCCTCTACATTTAAATGAAACTAGAAAACTTTTTTGGCTTATCTTTGTCATTGTGATGTATAACCTGATTAAACAGTGTAACAGTGGTTGAAAAATGACACCAATCACTGATAAACTGGTCTTCAATAAGCTCTGTTTTTACCATGATATTTTCTTTGCCAGTGGCACAAGGGTTTGGCTGAAAAATGAAAAATCAGTGATTCTGTCTGTACTCTGTCCTGATTCACCACTCTACTCTTCTTAGCAACAAGTGACTTCTGTACGAGCTGATTGGCTCACCGTGCTCTGACTTGCCTCTGCCAACAACAGAATGTCTGCAAGCCACACCGTCAGTCAGTTCGAGCTCGAGCTGAGACGGACCAGTTTACTCCACTGCAACTTTCCCTTCAACCGTTTCATCTCGGTTCAAACTGTACTTAAAAGAGAAAGCGACAACAAACAAAATAAAAAACTAGCCGGCACAAACGGCTTCAGTGGATTTGCTTCCCAATGAGTCTCATGCTACAGCTATCGTTAGCTTGCTTGCTCATTTGCAGAAGTTAATTGCAACTTTAAGTGTGTCTTAGTAAGATTTTTCAAAGCATAGTCCAACCATCTTCACCTTTTTGATTGCAAAACTCATTACCATATGAAGCCAAAACATGCTAACTATGAGCTGTTTTGGCCTGCATGCAAGCAGTGTCATCCCTCAACCTGTAGCTCATTGAGCAAATACAGTTTTCTTACACTGTCTAAGTAAATAACCAATTTAATTTAATATAAAACTATATTGCAAATTTGCAACCCTTGGCCAGTACAAGGGAGCTGCTAAAACCTAACATAGCTAAAACAGAGTATACACTGGATTATTTTTCACAGATGACAACTCCAGCTGAGGTCAGAGGTGACACGTCGCTCATATTTCAGGAGTGGCAGAGCAGCTTTTTCCATCACACATCTTCTCAAGTGGAAAATGCTGAGAGTTTGTTTGGTGACGTGTGTCATAGTATGCCAGGATTTCTGTCGTGTCTGCATTTTTGCGTTCTCATCCCTTTTTTAACTGTTGCATTTGACTTCAACAAGTTCTCTGTCACGATTTGCAGGTAACGCATCAGCATAAGCAATTGCAGGAACTTGTAACAATCACATGTAATTATGCAGAACAGTAAGACACAACCAGAATTCACACAATTCTAGCATAGCCTAGCATGTTGTTGCTATCATCAACAACTCCTCAGAAACAGAGAAAAACTAGCTTCAAAGCAATGCAGAATTGGTGCAACTCATAGCCGGAAAGGTGCCTGCAACTACAACAGACCAAAACACTTTTTGCATTGCATTTTAGTTAAATTTGATAGCAACAATCAACCGTTTGATAGGTGCTATATTCTGTTAACACTCATCATAGATTATCTACTAGTGGCAGCTCCTGCACAATTATTCTCTTAACCAATTTGCTAAATTTAACTTCTCTGTTTCTATTCACACACTGGTTATCAAAGAGTAAGCTGGGGTTTGAAAAATGAAGAGAGACCATTTACTTCCCTGCCTGTGCCTCACAGTATAAGTGAAATTCCAAAGAAACAGCTACAGGGAGAACACCGTGACACTGGCAGCTCTATCACATCTTCAGAAAATGTTGGTATTATCACATAAACTCTATGTTTTAAAAAAAAGCTTTGAATATTGTTTTTTTAATTGAAAACATAAATGTAGATTAACCTATGCTGTCCCAAACTAGAAGCATGCATGAACGAGGCCTGTCATATATGTATGATCCAAGCTTGAATGAGGCCAGTTTGATTCCCTGAGCTGCACTTTAATAATTCATACTTCCTGATTCATAGGTGGTAATGACCAGCTATTTTAAGCATCCCCTCTGAACACCTCATGTGCTGTCCTCTGATTGGCTGAATGGTCACGACTGGCAGGAGGTCAGTAGCAAAGTACCAGTCCTGCAGGGACCTGCTCCCGTAAGCATCTGTTTCTTCAGCCAAGAAGCACAACTTGGCAGCGAGGAGAGGAAATTGATCAGATCCAATGACTTGGGGTGTGTAAATGGTGGTTTAGGACTTCAGCCTGCACCCAGAGGTGTGTGTGGTGTTACAAAACAGAACAGTGTGTGTTACCTGAGAGAGCTGACAGTGCAGTGGGACCAGTAATTGAGGTGAGATATGGGCTTAAACTTTCTGTCCATCCCAGGAGGGACTTCAGCTTCTTGATAAGCATGCAGGGCTGTCCTGGGCTATTTACAGAGGTGACTTATGGAAGCTAGTGTAAAGTACACTGTGTCTCTGTAAGAAGACACTGCTGCTCTGACAGGCAGAGGATTGCTGTGGTGAATACACAGGCTGACAGTTGGGCCCAGTTGCATCCACTGTGGACCAGTCACTAAAAGGCACCACAGATTTATTTTTGCAATATGAGTTTCCAGACCATGCATAGCATTTTTCTGCCAGATGAATAGCAGCTCCACAGAGGCAATTTACACAGTAGCACCTGGCTCAAAGGCACCTCAGCAATAGCCGCTGAGAGACTCATCTACTTGCCCCAGTGTCCCCAGTGTTGCTGCAGACACACTGGTCGCAACCCTCTCCTCTATTCACTAATAGAGCTAGCTGAACTCAGCTGACAGTCTGATGAATGATATATACAGGTAAAATAAACCATACAACACTCAGAAAGTGCACATTTTCAGAGGCCATCCTGGTCTGTAACAAACCATAACAGTGGATGATTAGAAAAAGTTCTGTAAAGTCTGCAAAGATTTACCTTTTGTGAGCACAAGGGGAAATTAGCTTTAGCTAAATCTGGTACAATACATGTATTGTGCATTGTCCCTGTTAACAAACAATAAAAGAAACAATAAATATGCCATTTGTTTCATTTTAGCACCATAACAAGGTATGATAAAGTGTGTGATATGTGCAGGATTATTTCTACAATGTGCATTTGCTTGATGAAAGAGGCCATCATGTTTAATTGTTTGTGACATACGCCTTCAGATGTATCAACAAAGTGTACCGAGAAAGAAGTGACATTTAACCAATGTAAAATAGCTAATCACAGAGATGGTTTTGCATGGCACCTTAAACTCTTTGGTAAGTGGATTTGTAATGCATGATATTTTGTTTCGTCCTTTTGAACCTGCACTGATTGAATGTCATGGGATTAAAGACTTGCACAGTAGACAAACATGACTGGGTTAGCATGTTTGTTGATGCTGTATGCAAACACTCCACTTCATTTGACTTGGGTTTGAATTTTTGTCTTTTTCATGCAAGGGTAAAACCATGACACTAACAAATAGGGATAAAAATGTTGTAGGAGGCTCTTTGCACTCTGGATTCTAATTGCTTTTCACCAAACTGAGAGTAAAGTAGCTACATGAAACGGGCTGACCTGACTTGCATGATGTGACTAAAGGCTTCAAAATCCTCGAACTGAAAGAGCTTTTATGGCTTTATGAAAACACCTTTGAAAGCAGAATGAAAAGCCTCTCATGCTATAGAGATGCAACAGTATCTCCTCAGAGGCATTTGTTGCTCTCATTTGTACACAGGACAGATGTCGCAGTGGCTGTGCAGAGAATCAAAAAAAAAGCAGAGAAAGCTTGAGTGAGAAGGTCAGAGTCTGTCTACTTTCTGTCTTTCTTCTTCTTTTAAAGAGTTACAAAAATTTTTGGATGCAGACCCAATCCTGAAAGTTTCTGAAATAATCAAACCAAACTGCCAAAGCTTTCCAGTAGGAACTCATAGTGTTGTATTTTAGTTACTTCCTTTAATGCACCATAACCTCTCTCTCAGAGGAAATGGTTTGGCATAAATACTTTTGCTGCTATGTGTGCATAGATATGCTTATAGTTTATCAATGTACCACAATGGTCCGATTATCATTCGTATTCCTAAAAATCCCTTAACTTTTTATTAGTTTTTTAGATGCTGGATAGGTTGTGTTCTGGAGGTCTCTTTGGTCAAGACAAGCAGATCCAATCATGACTTAATTGATAATCAGACAGGAGGTGCACAGAGTGTTGCTGAATTTGTTATTGTCCCCTTTCTTGTCCTTACATTTTCCAAACTGCCTCCTTCAGGTCAGCATCTATCCAGTCTTACTTGGCAGGTTGGAGCACTTGAAGGTTCAACAAATCCATCAACTCAACCTCACCCCATCATTTCCATCTGTTCTGTTTGCCTTCCTCCTCACCTGTCAACAGCTGCAAGCCCACTCAACACTAAAAGGCTTAAGCCATGACTGTGCCCAGGAATTCCCAACTGGAGCCAAATCTCCATGTGAAACCCTTACCTTCCTTCCCCTCTTCCCACCGTGACCCTTCCCCCACATGGGCCACAGATCCATCCACTGTCATGCTTTGGCGGAGACCCACCTCCAAAGCCAGCTCCTCTATCTGTAACTGCTTCATGGCAACGCGGTTCCCATCCACATTTTTGTGGTAGTAGATCACCATCACGTCGTACTTCTTCATGATGGACTTGTAGTTCTTGGCGTTGAGTACATGGACGCGGTCTTTGCCGTCATACTCGGGGATCTCCAAGCCCTTCTCCCCCCAGGATAAGGTCCCCAAAGACAGGAAGAACCCCAAAAACACCCACCCCCACTTCATGATTATTGTCACCCAGTGGTTGCAAGAATGCCTCCTCCCAGAGCCTTAACTGTAGATGTGGGGTAGAAGCAGAAGAAATACACTTTAGAGGTTTAATGTTGTCCCTAACGCACGTTGGTGACAAGCAGTGAGAGTTAGGAACAAAGTCTGCTTTCTTTCCCCACTGGCTAGAGAAGAGCAGGTCTAACAGTGACGCCCTCCTTTTAAAAAGAGATACACGTGGTTTTGCTGGCGTCAGTGGATGAAGTAAGGGGGAGGTCTCTTTTTGGGGGCGCAAATCCATCCCCAATCCAATCCCAGTAGGACATACAGCCAGAAGAGGGAGGGGAGGGTCCTGGGCAGAGGTCAGAAAAATAGCAAATGGGTGGTAACATAGGAGGAGCCATGCTGAGGTCATATGGCCACCTGTTGGAGCTGGGGGAATGAGAGGGGACAGTGGTTGTGTCGGGTGCTTGGAGACCTACAGATACCAGCTCAGTGTCTTGGAAGACTTAAGGTATAGATGGATGTGCGATGGGAGCTTGAGGAAAGAAGAGCTCCAAGATGCCATTCCCATATTAAGTTTTGCTGCAGGATCGACTCTCGCTAAAAATAAGGCCTCTGCAGGACAACACTGTGGAAAAGATGGCGTCAACGCAGAGGGTCAGAGGGTAGATGAGCTCTGTGGGCAGAGATGGACCAGTTCGGAGACACAGACTTGTTTGTGTATCTAAAGCAAATCCAATATCCTTTGGGGGTATCACCAGTGAGAGAGTAAGGAAGGAAGTTGGCAAGCGTGACTAAATGTAACTTGAATAAAATTTTAACATTGTCTGTGAACATTCCTACCTGAGTGAGAAGGTAGCTGTTGAGGGCAATTCCCATAGTCCCACGCAACCTCAAGATATCATCAAATTACATCTTTTGTTCTCACTGTTTTGATTTAGAAATCTCTCTAGGAAGGAATCACCATGAAGCTGCAGCATTCTGTGTTTCCACTACAGGGAGAGTAAGAAAATATGTCCTAAGATAACTTAATCTCCAATTAGCTGTTCTTTAATGGTCTGCTAACAGCTGAAATATCAACCCCGTGCAGCTGCCGGTCATAAACATTGTTTTAAGCTACACCACAGGCATCTTGAGAACCACTGGCTAATTACAAAATCTTGGTAAGTTAATACGCTTTGTGTTACACTTTGTGTTGGAATGGCTGACGCACCAATGCCATGTATGTCGTGTGTCTGCAAACTCGGGCATGCATGTGTAGAGTGTATTTTGGAAAAAATTATCTGAGTGGAGAAAGGAGATGGACACATAGAGAAAGACGGGATTTTGTCAGCTATTCGTTTACAATTGAGAAGGGGAGAGGCTGGCTATTAATAACAGTGTGTAATATGAGCAGACTTCTCCTGCCAGACAGTGTGTTTAGATGTCAGTGAGGGTGTGGGAGAGTGGGGCACTGGTCAGGGGTCTCGACGACACAAATATTAAAATATGTGTTTCCTTGTAAATTGTAAAGTTTTGGGATTTGTTAAAGTAATTAAAATGAGCACCAATGTGTGCTGATATTTTTTACCTACTTTTTTTGGGTTAGAGGGGAAATCCAGCTTTTAAGAACTGCACTTCCATAAACTTGTAGGGATTACAAATTAAAACACACATTTTAAAAATGTCAAAACACCATCTTTTGGTAAACTCACAGTGTCTGTTAATGTTTGTTTTATTTGGACTCCACAACCTTTTACATGGTTTAACGTTTTCAGTGGTCTATTTTTTCTGCTTTTATTTTGGAGAAGGGGGGACCAGTTGTCCAGGGATGTGTGGGTAGTTTTTTTTTGTTTGTTTGTTTGTTTGTTTGAATTTTTTTAACCAAAACACAGCATCCTGCATTTCTTCTGTGGAATTATAGATTGTTGTTGTCTTTTAAATGTTTATTCATTTTGTAGAAAATGTGTTTTTTTTTTTATCTTTTCTTTGTATCGCAGTATTTTCTTTTAAGATTTGTCTTAATGATTACTTATTCATTTATTTATTTATTTGTGTATTAGTTTGTTTTCCTTACTTATTTTTGCCTTGTAAAAATGTACCAAATAAATAAAAATGAACTGAACATCATAAAAGATAAATAAAATATGCATGTCAAGTATATCGATGTCAGTGTGCAAAAAAAAATGATTTTACAAACAGTATAACCAATGAAAGAAGAACAAAATTGAAAAACAGTAAAAAAAACAACACAGACTTCATTGAGATGTCACATTACACTTTGTGCTTTGTTTCATTATTACTGCTGCATGCCTGTGTGCATCAAAAGAATCATTTCTCTTTTAGCCGTCAGAAAGTGCAAGAATAGTCTGACAGCAAGCTGACTGAAAGGCTTTGGGTTACGGATTTCAGCTCTGCATCAAATATTTTGAGTTGCAGGCAGCAATGGCTGCTGCAGTAATGGCTCACCGCAGCAGGATTTGACATTTCTTCAGAGACATATTGGAGAACATGCTGACAGAGAGTGAAAGAGACTTGACAATGTCTTGACAATCATGGAGAAAAATAAGACTTTAACTGCAACTTAGAGCTGATATTTCCTGATTTGGGAACCCTAGCAACAGCTGATACTGCCTCCTACATCTAATTACCCTCCATACTGGCAGTAAGTTCATCAGTGTGTGTCAGCACATGCATGTGAGCGAGTGACACCCTAACCTGTTGCACCTCTGAGGTAAACAGCACCCTCTACTGGCTGTTGCACTTTACAAACCTCATTACGAGTCCATCTTCTCCCTCTCATTCCTCCTTCAATCGCCTTTAAAAACGACTCAAGAAGAGTAAAAAGCACCTGTATTCTGTGTGTGTGTGTGTGTGTGTGTGCGCACTGTTGCTACAGCGACAAAGAGGCTGAGTTAAATAGCTTGCTTTGTCAGATATCAAAGCACAACAAACACCTTCTGCAAATGTATCTCATGTTGTGGATTTGTTGAGGTGAATTTGCAAATGGAAGCAAATAAAGTCCATCCATTAGTTCCAATTAATGCAGATTAATGAGTAATTAATTATTTTTTTGTATGGTAAGACAGCCTGAGAAAATGCAGACTCTAAAAATACCATTTTATCGACAGAAAATGTACAATTAAAATATTTGGGCTGGT
>JAQFJA010000016.1:14366919-14377616 GCA_029874485.1 Naso brachycentron
CAATTTGCCTGCTGAAAATGAAAGAGAAATGGCAGAACAATCTTTATGTTCATGTAAACAATCTGTGACATACATGTAATACAATGTCACATGTGATGAGCCCATTTAATGATATGGTGCAGCAGGGAAAAAAAATCTTTTGTCAGTTATTTTGCCGTTACTCATCACAGCAACAGACGACATCACCACGATTCAATTAACAAACCACACTGAGGAGTCACGACTGGCTGACACTTTTAGATGAGGCTCGAGTATTTAAGGAAAGGACAAAAAAAGCCACAAATGACTCAAATTATCCTGGGGAGCTTTGGATCTTGACTCATGAACATCATTTTAATCTCGAAGTTCACTTGTGTTACCAGGCTTAAAGAGGACCTTTTGTGTTTTTCCATCTTTTCTGATCTGTAAATGATGTAACAGTGTTGGATGGTCGTGTTAAACGATATCAAAGTGTCAGTTAAAGACATACGTGCATTTGGAAATGAACCCTGCAGGCTGTTTTGGTTGGCTTTGCAGGCTTAAACTGTGTTCTTACTGTAACTTATCAGTAAGAATGACTCTGTATGGTCTTGTTGCTCCATGTGCAGTGCTGTCCCTGCCCACCCCGCTCTGCCTCTGAAGTTACTCCATTGTGCTCTGTTTCATGGTTTACAACAACTTTAGGAGTGTTAGTATGTCAACCAATGGCTCAAAGAAAATGCTTTTTCTGGTGTGACGGAAAGTCAACTTTGTTTCGCTTTCCCAAAGAGCCAAGCACCAGGCAGGAGTTGGTAGACTTCCTGTTTCCCAAAAAAGAATACCTCAATGTGCATTTTTTTCACGGTACTTCACACAGGACTGTGCTCTCAACACGGGCCACTACAAAGCTGGATTGGTGGCTAAACTGCTGCTTAAGGACGGCGCTGTTCAGACGACGCTTGGTCATGTCAAAAGCACAAGCTGTAAGTAATGTTTTATCAGTGTCAAATCACAACAGAGTGGGCTCGGCAGGAGGGGGGCAAGGAGGAGGGCAAGGAGGAAGAGAAACCTACACAGGCCTTTTAGAGAATGCAAAAAATACAAGGAAGACAGAGGGAGAGAGGCACAGCTTCCTGAAGATCTACAGACTTTACTGTTCTGTCTATTGTATCTACTTGCTTTATGGGATACCAAAACAAAGACCTGAAAATGAGTATGTCCTTTTCGACCAGAAAGTGGGCTGGAGTAAACAGTTACTGAAAAATTAACTGTTGATGGCACATATCACACCAAGACTTGTCACATCAGGCGCAGTCACTCCAAAAACACCTTGAAGGCACATCTGGAAAAACAGCTGGCAGTGCCTACGGAGGGGGGCGACCAAATAAAATTGGTAGAAAGAAGGATTAATCAAACGTTGAACCATTGCTGTTGCTTTGCTTCTGGATGATAAGGAGAAAAAAGTCAATGAAAGGTGGAGGTTTTGGGCTAGTGTTACCGTGTGAGCACTGAGGAGTCCTCGCATTGTAAAGCTCCTCGTAGGAAAATACAGCCAGTAAATTCCTCGTCCATGTTCGTCCTTATCCTATTGTTTCCACCACTGTTCACCCGGCAACAAAACAGGAAGGAAGTTGTGAGTAGTAAAGCCTGCCTCCTACCTGATTTGATTAACTGCTTTAGCCAGGACTCACACCAACAAGAGGTGCAACTCCGCACCTTGAGCTAAAAAGTTGAAAATATTTTAACTTTAAAACTAGCAGCAGCAAGAGAGGAGTGCCCAGCAGGCGCGCTGTACCACAGGTAAATAATGATTTTGTTGGTAATGCTTTGCTAGCAAATGCATCTCAGTGCGACCGCCCTTTAATCCTTCATTAAAGCTGCATAAAATTGATTTTGGCCACTTGGGGACAGAACAGCAAGCCGTGAACACAAAGTTCGCATATTATCATTTTTGGCAAGTTGAAAGAAGGTGTGGCCAAAACTGCAACACAGAAGATCATTAAGAGTTGCAGTGTAGATGTCATTATTTGGATATTTAGTTCAGTCATTTCCCGTTTTATTTTGTAGTTTCTCTCCTTTTGTGTCACACTTCGTTCTCCTTCCTGTCTTTGCTGGTTTTCCTTCCTCTTTTGAGTGATAAGGTGTTTTACCTGTCCCTCGTTAGCTTTCGGCTCTCTAGTGTATTTAAGTCTGTGTTTTTCCCTCCTTGATTCATTTATTTTCCTGTTTTTCATTGCTCACCCAATTTTTTATCGGCCTACTGTATTTTCTGGGCTCAGCTTGTCTAAGTTTTCTCTCTTTTTTTTTTCTTTAAGCTTCAGTGATGGTGTTTTGCTTTTGTTTCCATTTTTGAAACCCTGATAGTAAGGACATTTGCAGGACTACAGTTAATTAATGTGGGGCAGGGGCGTTAAAATGGTCAACCCGCAGCCCCATTTGATGCTCACCCATATTGTCATCTAATTGTCGTTCAGCATATTTCCTGTTCTAATCCCCACCCTCTCCTTCACTTCCCCTCTGCTCGCCCTTCCACATGATGACACGGACTCTGCAGCAGAAATTAAAGGCCGAGCTCTAATCACCAACAGCACTAAGTGCAGGCCGGCAGCTCAGGGCATCAGACCCCATTATAAACGCAGAGACAGTCAGCTCGGAGCGGTAATGACAACCCACACAAAGCAGCCTGTTGATAAAAGAGAGACAAACCCTGCCCTCGCTTGTTAAACCAGGACACCATTTAATGTCTGCTGCTGTGCTCACATCTGGGATTATGTGTCAAAACTAAAAGCACTGTTATAACTGTAATGACCAATGTGATGAATAATAGTGATTAACTGGCCCTTTTAAATTTTTTGCAGTTACCGTTCATAATTAGTCAACAGGTGTGATCTTGTCACCTTGAGCTGAGGATTTTTCAGTTTAAAGGATGCATGCTCTTCAATTTGTCTTTGTTCATCTGGGATTTTTTGGTTCATATTTGTTTTTATAGCCATCAAACATGTCAGTTATGACATTTTGCTTCCAAAGTAAGTTGTGACTCAAACTGAAAGTGTTTTACCAACGTCAACCTTAGATTATCATCTGACTGCTCAAACCTGCATCAACAAGTTCCCCTCATTTTTGTTTGTCCGTGCTGTCTACAGCAAAAACAACACAAAGAGGTTTTGGGGTTTTTTTTGGTTTTGTTTTGTTTTGTTTTTTGACACAATATCCTCCAGTTCTGAGCGTGTAAACGGAAATGTCCATAAAGGAAGATTAAAAAAGCACAGACAGGCAGTGAGTGATGACTGCAGACAGGATGATGGATGACGAGAGACAAAGAAGATAAAGCTGTCCGAGAGAGAGATGCAGCTCAGTGCTGTGTCAAAATCAGTTAAACTGGAATTCAAGTGATTCCTCAAATGTCACTTGAGTGAACATTGATATAGACCAAAGACAACAAAGTTGCGGATGAAAAAAACGATGTATCTGGCTCTAATTTTGCTTATTTATTCTTTAGTGTCCTTGGTGGCATTGTCATCCGGTCTTTAAGGCTGATGCAACACCCTTTCAAAATACCCTTTCTGGGTCCAAGCCCCCTCTTCCAAGTTTTTTTTTAACCAATCTGATGAAGAAATAATGATCAAACTCCTAGTGATGAGGAAGACAACAAGATGTAGCTTCAGTTGATAAAGAAAGTGAATGAAGAAAACGTTTTTGCTTTAGCAAGCAGATTAAGTTTAAGGTTAGCTAGCTAACCTTAGCATCCATTCACTCAAATGAAACAGACTCATTACATTACCATAGTCTTTAACAGAGAATACAGGGTTGGTTTTGTTTAAATGAATGGATGCTAACATTAGCTAGCTAACTAATGGCTTCCTCAGAGTTAAAGCAGGCAAATTTAAAAATGTTTAAAAATGAAGTTCATGGGCAGCTCATTCTGAATCTATAGATAGCAACTGTTTTATTCTGCCTTTATTAGAGATTAGATTGTTTTTTCATTGTCAAAAATTAACTTTTTGTAATTCCTTTGTCTTACATTTCATTGTTACGTACTAAAAATGTTTGTGGTTCATTTGGGATGGGAATTTTAAGTTTCGCACATATTTTTTCTAATGTTTTTTCAATTTTCAATCAAACATTTTGGAAAAGTTCTAAAAGGTTTGATTTTTTTGAAAGTTAGAGAAAAAGCATGCATAGAAGGACATCGTGGCACGTCAGGTTGGAACAGGTTGAAAAAAATCCCACATCCCCTAAATGCTTGGAACGTTACCCCCTGTTTCCTGAATGGTACAGTCCTGGTGTGCATGTCTTGCCTGTCTCAAATGAATTAAGTACAAAAACCAATTATGGATAAGTCATTCAATACAGGACAGATTCTGAGTAATTTTCTGTAATATATTTGTTTGTTTGTTTTGTTTGACACGTCCACCTGAGCCAGTTTACGAATAAGAAATTATGCAACCTCTAATCAACACTGGACCCCGTTTAAAATGAGAAGATACAAATCCAAATGGTGACACGTTAAGCTGTAATGTAAATGAGGCCTTTAACCAAGAGAAGAGGCAGAAAAACGGGGGAAGAGAAACCAAGAGCAGCAGAATGAGAGATTTGAATGAAAGGGCTGCAGTGACTCTGCATTTTCATTGTTTGTCTTTCCACTGACTCATCCCTTTCAATAAGCACATTCACACACAGTGACACCACACTCCCTCTCTCTCTCACTGTGGATCCTGTTTCTTCCATCCTTCCTGTTTTCTCCTTCTCCTCTCCATCATTTAGCCTTTGTTTCTTCTTCTTGTCTTCCTCTCTTTTCCCACCCTCCTCTCCCTCCTTCCTTCCTTCCTTTCCCTCCAGCTGAAGCCTCAGAGTTGTTTTTCTTCAGGAGAACTTCCTCTCTGTGGCTCTTTCTTCTCCCCTTCAATGGACGAGTCGGTCTTGTGATGGGAAACAAGAACTTCCCTATTTTAGCTCTGGGGAAAACACACACACACCCACTCACACACACACGCACACACACACACACGTGTGCACATGCACACATTCTGTGCATACTCTCAAGACATAAACACAGATTCACATGAGTTTAAAGTAAATGTGGCCCTTACAAATGAAAATGTGATTTAATACAAACTTAGAATTGCATGCATGTGTATGTATGTGTGTGTGTGTGAGAGAAAGAGAGCGAGAGAGAGAGAGAGAGCTTGGCTTTGTATTTAATCAATGCTTTCTATAGATTTTATGAGCAAAAATTACATTCTACATAGCGACTCTTGCAACTAGTCATATTTATTTCCATTTAAACACGTGTTTCATTTTTAGGATTTATTTTACTAACTGTTTATTAACCTTTCAAACCAAAAAACATGCCCTATAATATATGGTGATAATATTTTTGCTGCGGATCTTAACTGTGAATTTGTCATTTTGTCGTGGTTCTTTTGTTCTAAAGCCTGTAACTACATGTTTTCATGGCTGCATTAAAATATTCTGGATGTCTGAGCTTCATTTTACACATTCCTAAACAAAAAAACAGACGCAAATTTCAGGGTCTTAAGCATGACGTTTGTTCTGACATGCCCACAATCGCATGAGGTTTAAACAACTGATGGACACTATAGATTTTTTTTTTTCTTTTTTGTTCTCTGTACCCTGAGAATGCTAAGAAATCTTGTAGAACAGCTAATGGAGTAAGGCTCCATTTTCATCACTGCAGTGACCTTTATCCACTTAATGTTCAAACACCACATGAAAGCTTTTTCTTGCCAAATCTGGCCAGAAAAAAAAATGCAATTTATGTTCTTAATAATTTCTTTGCCAACGTTTTAAGACTGTGTGAAAACTCTGCAGCCAACTGCTGCAGAATCCAAAGGACACAAAGTATTTTAAGCTGACTGTGATAGTTCATTCTTCATCGATGTTGAGCTCTTCTCTGTCTGAGAGAATCTCAGTAAGTGCCTGCATGCTAACCAACAATCATCAGATGGCACATGACCACATGCTGACGACATGTTGAGTAAGAGGGAGGAAACTATTTTGTTTTTCAACTTCATTTTCCTTTTGATAACAACTCATGTATTTGGCTTTGTTTGGACAAAATGTTGGCAAAAACACATTTCTTTTGAAATGAATATAAAAGTGGAAGTTAATGATAAACAATCTTAGGTGAACAATTGATTTTACTTGAAAACTAAAAAATAAGAAAAACAATAACTCGCTTGAAAATGGAGTTTGTATTCATGGGAAGGTGTCGATGTTTGTGTATCTGTGCCATTGTGAGTCCAAAGCAAATGACTGTGCGACAGTTTGCATACATTAACAACAATACGCCTTTTGTTTCAGCTAAACCAGCCGGTGAGAGGACTCACTTTCATTCAGCTGGTCTCAGGTGGAGGACGTTTAGACTGTGTGAAGGCTTGTTCGAAGAGCAACAATGATCATTGTGTTCGGAAACGTTCACAAAATGGAATCAGATAACGATTCTCATGTTGTTTTTTTGCTTTCATTATCTTTTAAACTCTCAAAGTTTTCTTAATGTGTCCTTTTAATGTGTTTCTCTGCCGTTGTAAAGCACTTTGACTCGCCTTGTGTCTGAATGGTGCTATATGAAACAACATGCCTTACTTTTTTTTTTTAATTGTAAAAACAACTTTTCCTGCTCAGCCGAGCTAAAAAACCTGTTAGTGACATTTCTAGACTTTTGTTATAAGGTCTGTGACCCTGAAGTGAGAATGATTTCCCTTTTTTGTCACAAATGCACTCAAGCACATACTGCTTATTAGGGTTCCAAATCGGCAAAGGAAATAAAAAATGAATGCAAAATAAGGCGCAATTGATACAACGGTTTGTCAATATTACTGGTCAAAGTGGCCTATCACAGATATATCTGTATCAGAGCACATGAGTGGCAGCTGACAGTTTTGGCCTGAGTGGGGAGCAGGTTTTTTAAACAGCTGGAGAACCGCCTCATCTCCTGCTCCAAATTTGCTCCATTGCCGCTCGCACCACGAGGTGGAAGCATGCCCGACCCAGAGTGCATCTGTTTATTGTGTGTTATACTCCACCCACCAACATTTTTTTCTGTCTGTTGCTGGCTGCTGCAGCTCAATGGACTTGACAAAGAACCTTAAATAGGAAACTGATAAGTCATACAGGTGTTGAGTGAATTGTCGTTGGGGGCTTCGAGCAAGTGAGCGGAACAGAAAGCTGAGATATTTACCACTCACATGGTATCAGCATTTCTGTTGTCCAATATGCACAGACAATAAAAAACAGTTAAGGCTGGAAAGCATGCTTGGACTAGTGATTTAAAATGGTGTAATTACTTTGTGCAATAGAAGGCAATTCAGTATTTCATAACTAATAAATGAGGTGTTAACTGTTCAATGCATACATATATATATACATATATATATATATATATATACACTCACATAAATGAAGGTAAACAGCCAGTGGCGCTGCTTTTCCAGTCAGTTTTCTTTAAACCATCTCAGAAGATTCTGTTTCAATTTCACTTTAATATTTCAAGATATTTTATTTTCAGTGTTTCTACTCTACGAGCTGCATTCGAAGCAGCTTATTAAAGACATTAAAATGCCAAAGAAATTATCATGATGTGATACAGTAAATGTCACTAAAAGCTCACTAGGCTGTGATTTATAGAAACAGTTCTTTCATCTGTACTCAGCTGAATGTAAGATTAAAGTATATAGTTGGTCACAACAATTTTTTTAGCCAACTCAGTGAAAGATTTTAATTCCCACAGCTAATGCGACCTATTCAACTAAGTACTCTCATTTTTTAAACTGAGGCAATTTTACAAAATCAAATCAAATATAGTCAAAGGGGTTGGATCTTTTTTTCTCAGGAGCAGTTTATGCTTGAAGCTTTGGCATTTGTGTTAAAAAACATGGAGTTCATTCTCACCTCAGGGTCACAAAACTTACAACAAAAGTCTCATTCATGTGCTAAAACTTGGAAGCTCAGCCTCATCATGAGTTCAAGACCAACAAAGTCACAACTCTTTTTCTGATGAGGAAGAAAGCATAGTTTGAAAGGCATGAGGCCATGAGATGTACGGCAAATTTTAGGAAGTTTCCAGAAGACAAAATAGTTTTCAGACTGACTCATTTTTAAAGTATGAGGGATTTCACATGCCAGATCGAAATGAAAGGACGGAAATATCAAAAGCTTAAAAAGAATTCTGCGCGTTCTGGTTCTGTTAAATCAACTTTTTTTAGGATTTGTATTCACATATTCAAGTTTGTGTGACCTCAGTTACAATATAAAGAGTCTACAAAGGAGTGAGGGGAAAACACACACACACACACACATACACACCTGGGGCATGTGAAACCATTAGACATCATTAGCCCGGCGTAGCTGCAAGCGGAGTCATTTCTTTCAGGGGCTTCTTGTGCGGCTGTGGTCGCTTTGTTCTCCAACACCTGCGGACGTTTTGGGTTTAAGTTACACTTGAAGAGCTGAAGCAGCTGCGCACTTCTGAAGACTTTTGCAAATTAAAATCAAAGATATCTGCAGCAGACAAATCCCAGTTTGCAGCTGTGTGGTTTTCCTAAAATTATGACAGACAAGTTGCAACTGTGCATGCATTTGTGCAAACAGCAAACGTTCATGCAAGTTAAACGCTGGTAGGAGAAACGTTGAGTTTATAATATTCAAACCATCGATGTTCCTTCCCAAGGACATTAAAGAATCTACATATTTAAAGCAAAAATAAATGTTTAATTTCAGTGTCAATACCTCAAAGGAATCTGGCATCAACATCCAGCACATTTTCAGTTGGAAATCAACAACAGACTTATAGTGGACTCAATAGACCAGAATGCAATGCAGCTACCTGAAAAATAGTGCTTTGGATGAACACATAAACTTTCTTTTTCTTGCTCTCTGAGTTACATCATTCTCTTTCACCGGCTCCAAAAACTAAAACCCGGAACACTTTCAGGAATCTTTCGTCTTGACATTGTAGTGAGGCATTCTGGGAAATGTAGAACAGTACTGCATGAAACATCTACCCAGAATGCCCAAGATAAACTAGATCCATATTGGACAATTGTACATCACTGTTTAGATCCAATGCCAATATTCAGTTCCTCATTTTTTATGATTTAACCTTTAACCTGATGCCAAAGGGTCATTTGTGCATCTGTATGAGATGCAAAGGAACGGAACAAAACATCTGTATTTGACTTTCATTGAATGAGAACAGTTGGGTACTCCAAAATACAAAACAACAACAAAACACTGCGCTTATAGAGCTGTTCTGGAGGGAAAATGTTTCATATTTTATCATTTCTGAGATGTTTTGACTGCATGTTTTCCTCTTAGAAATCAAACAATCTTAAACTCTAGTCCTGTTTCCCCACTTGTGACATTTTTAATTGTCCTCCAGGTCAACTTTTCTTTCTGGAGGACAGAGTGACGAGCAAGCTGATGGATGATTTAACTCCATTTGAGGGATCAGCTCCTGGCAGCTCAGCTCCTGTTGGCCCACTGTTACTTTTGAAAGAATGGAGTCGGGGCTGGAGGTTGGAGGGGTGGTGGTGGTGTTTTGGATCGTGTTGTGATGGAGAGAAAGAAACAGGAGGAGGGATTTGCAAACCGGATAGCGCAGTGACATCAGCTTTGAAAAATTTGTGTATGTGTTTGTCTGAGTGTGTCCATGTCTGAGAAAAAGAGGAATCGGAACAGAGAAGGACAGGAAGAACTCTCACTATGTTCTTTTTTCTGAAGACCAGGAAGCAAAAATCTGCTTGTGATTCGCGTGCGTTAGCATATTCAGTGCATGTTTTACGACACATGCATTTTATGTGAGAAAGTGTCTGAAACCTGCGCAGGATTTGAAGATGAGATTCGGTCAAACTGAAAAATCGAGACACATAACAAGCGGCTAACCGTGCAAAATTTGGGGCAACAAAAAGAACATGAGTGCATAATCAAAAACGATAAAGTCCTTAAAACTGGATTTAGACATCGACCCACAACATGACAGCACATGTGGGCAACATGTTTTAAGATGTCACAAAGCTGCACATGGTAATGGTTTATTGGTTTATGATGGCATGATGGCTAAGCAGCGCACGCCAAGGTTATAGTTAAAAAGTTATAGCGAGGTGCTCGTCACTGAATTTAGGTAGGAAAAAAGAGGAAACGTAGTATGCTATTTTGTTTATGTTTGTTAATATGTTATTTAAAGGTGCACTTTGTAGAAACAGTTGACTTCACCGTCTTATTCTCAGCTTGTCAGTATTTGACCACGCTCATCCAGTACTGACGCTTTGAGTCAGCGGCAGGCCGAACTTCCGACACAAAGTGTCAGTAGGCCTATTTGACGAGTTGAGAATCTTACGAATGGGAACTTTAAAATGTCCTTTGGTCAACTTTAAACTGTATTCATGGAGAATTTTGTTAACTTATGACACAGAGATATCATGAGGTACCAATGTCAGGACCCGTGAAGTAAGTAATTCTGAAATAAAAATACATTTAAGTAGATACATAAATTATTATTATTATTATTATTATTATTATTATTATTATTATTATTATTATCACTGATAGTATTATTAGTATAGAGTGCCTAAGTCACGCCCCTCTACTTTCAGGCCATTCAGAAAATCCATCACATAAAAAATTTTCATTTAAAGTGACGAACATCATATGTGGAATTCAGGTCTCAAGTCAAACAGGATCAAAAAATAATTTTCATTTTCCCAATGATATTCATATTT
>JAQFJA010000016.1:14507496-14518739 GCA_029874485.1 Naso brachycentron
AGATTTGTTACAAAATGCACCAGAGAGAACAGAAATGTTTAAATTTTAATCTTCGCATCAGTGTGATGAAGAATCAAGATCTTTCAGTAATATACCAGATAAGCCATATTAGTAATTTCACCATATTTAAGCACTAATAGCAGCATGTTAGTGCTGTTTTCTCATTATCCTGATATTGTTTACTTTGACATTTAGCAAGAAAATGCTATATATACTAATAAATACTAACACCAGCAATAGTAGGTGTGGAATTTTCTCAACTACCACTGCTGAACAAATTTCAACTTGAAGAAAGGCATGAAGATGAACCCACCAGAAGGATCTCGATGGCTCCCAGGATGTACATGGCTCCAGCGAAGGTGGTACCCAGGTAAAAACAGAGGCCCACCGCCCCCCCAAACTCTGGACCCAAGGAGCGACTGATCATGAAGTAGGCGCCTCCCGCTGGAGGGGGAGGAGAGAGGAGGAGGAAGAGAGAGTGGGGCAGGTTGTACATCAGGGTTGGAAGAAGTGGAAATGGAGAGGCAGAGAGGGTAAAGGAGGATTGTAGGAGAATTAGAAAGGGGGGAAATTAAAGACAGATTGGAGAAGATGAGAGAGAAAGACAGAGATGGGACATAAAAAGAGAGAGAGGTGGATGGATGTTAGTAACATTATGATGTTAGGAGGTAAAGAGAGAGAGAGAAGTGGACAGATAATGAGAGAAGTCATCCTATGCTTGAAGAAATAAGCATAATGTTCTACACGACAGAGTAAGAAGACAGAGCAGATCTTTGGTCAGATGGTATCAGCAAACAACTTTTTACTGTTTTTTTAGGGGTAGTGAAAAAAAATCGATTAAGATCGGAAGCTAGATTCTTATTTTCTAAGATTCTAAATTGACTCACAAATCCCCAAAATGGATTTTTAACACGATTTTTTCATTTTTTTAATAATCGGCCTGCCAATAAATATATGTTATGAGTGACGTATATCTTAGACAACTATTGGTCAATAAACTTCATACAACTTGAACTTGCTATTGAATTTACTGAGAATTCAAAAACTTTCAAAAACTTTTTTTGTGCAAGTTTAGCATAAATAATGTTAACCTTTTGTCAAAGGATCATCTTTGCATGTTTACATTTTAGCAGTTTACAGTTTCTCGATCCTGAAATAAAACCCCCCACATACTAAATCAGACAGTGTTTTGAATCGAGAATTGATTCTGAATCAAATCGAATTGTGAGATACTGAAAGATTCACCCCCTCCAAGTTGAAGTACAAGTACTGAATCCAAAGATTATTACTTATTCTGAATCTAAAGACAATGCTAATGTTTTTAGGTTCAGAACAAAGTACGTATGTGGCACCGCGTATTAAAAACTGTCTATCAGGCTTTGGATGTTAGTTTTCAGTCCTGACTTAAGTCATTTACTTTTGTTGTTGTTTAAATTTCTAAATTTGGGGGATTTTGAGCTACTTTAATCTTCTGCGACAGTTTGTGTATGTGAGCACTTAACAGTTAAGAACTTTGGCCTTTTTTGTTATGTAAAAAAAGTTTTAGAAAAAAACAAAAAAGGTTTCAAAATAAGCTGCTTCTAGAAGAACTTAACTTAATCATTTTTTTAAACGAATATTTAGTTTTAAGAGTTGTTTTTATCAGAAGCCATCTTAAAAAAAACGTTCATAGCTGTGACAACTTCATCAATGTCACTAGCAAGCCATGTGGGGAAGATGCATACCAATTCTGAATCCAGCTAACAACTCTGTGATTGATCAACTGTTTTTCTGACAGTGGAGCACAAAAATCAGTGGGCAAACCACCAGACGTAGCTCAGCTTTCTGACTTTAGTGGTGGTTATGAAACTCACTGGCGCTAGCAGAGAAAAGTTTGGAAATAAAATGTGCCGTACTTCCTTGTGCAAACATCACTGACTTACGCAAGCGGTACTCTAACAAACAGTAAGCACAATTTGCTGATACAGTCTGAACCAGTTATAAACAGAGCACATGAGGGAATCACAGATTAAGAGAAACTACAAATTCACTACTGACTGTGAGCTCAGAATTCTGTGTTTGGTTCTCAAAACTCAACCCATTAAAAAAAAGCACACACATAGTTCCTGCACATTAGACAAACACAACAAATTAATGTTAATTAAAAATGTGCAACAAATGTGATGTTGTAGGTTATAATGTAGGTAACAGCTGAACTGAATGAATGAACTGCCGCTGAGTGAGGCATGCTTGCTATGAAAAGCAGCTTCCTGCAAACATCTTAAGGAATTTAAGAAATGAAAATATTGCTGAGTTGTATTTGGGAAGCCAAACACTTTCAATTATTCCTTTGGATTAACCACAATAAACCTCATTCACCAGTATTAACTACCATCTGACACTAGATGGTGAGAAAGCACGAGAGCTTGAAGCTGTTCAGGTAAGAAAAGAGTATGAAATGAAATGACTGATGTCAAACAAGACATGTTAGATTAATTCTCTATGTTACCGCAGGTTTGCATTCTACTTTCAATCATCAAAATGTCACATGCCGGTGGAAATATCACACTACTTTGATATTTGGGATATTCGTCTAGAGGCGTTCCAGTGAAAGGTAAAAGTCAATGGCAGATAAATATCCTGGGTTTTTAAATGTGTGTAGACAGACAGGGAGAGGCAGACAGAGGGAGAGACAGGACAAACAGAAACAACACTCATTAGAATAAAACATGGATTTTTATCAGAACCGCTGGAGTTGGAGGACATGCAGAGAAAACAAGCTGGAAAACTCATGTCCCCCC
The DNA here is from genome assembly GCA_029874485.1 of Naso brachycentron. Taxonomy (NCBI): domain Eukaryota; kingdom Metazoa; phylum Chordata; class Actinopteri; order Acanthuriformes; family Acanthuridae; genus Naso; species Naso brachycentron. The sequence continues at coordinate 14,510,277 of JAQFJA010000016.1, forward strand.
CGTCATAATGGTCACAATGGCCGCCATTAAAAGTTTGAATCATGTGGAAGAAAACTGAACTGCAGGAGAGTCAAACAGTCACTTTGGCATCAAGATGTCGGCTACATTTGCATGTCCTCACCTCTGAATTCACTAGCTGTGTGTTTTTCTGCGGAACCTGCTGCTACTGACACATTTGATGTGTCTGATCAGTGTGTAATCTGGGTGGGAATCGCCGGAGGTCCCACGATATGACCTTATCACGATACTTAAGTCACGTCATGATTTTATCACGATATTGCCATATGTTACTTTGTCACATGATCTGTTTTATCTAATCATATGAAGTTTCCAGTTTATTCATCTTTATCAATTTTTAATTACATTTTTTTACCTCACCGTCACCGACAGTCAGTACATTTGTAAGCACAGTTAAGCTGAGCTACAGTTAGAGTTTGATTGGGCAATTTAACTGGACGACTGTACTTGTCGATTTATTATCTGACTCCCCTACAGTAGGCGGCGATATTCCCCGTTCAGCTGGTGGCTACTGGACCTGTTTTCAGTAAACTCATTGGTGCTCCTGCAATTTAAACGCCAACTGGAGCAACAAGACCAACAGTCTGATCTTTAGAAAAATATTTGATACCAAGGTACTGACAGAGGGCTCAGTTAGGAACATTCAGTATAACTGACTTACTCAAATTACTGTGAAACAACATTAACTAAGTTTTCGGGGAAAAAACAGCACAAACGCTGTACTTTAACGCTTTAGAAGATAAATGTTTGCTTAACGTCTCACACTCATACAGATGTTATCTCCACCAGCCTGCCACTGTTCCTGACAGCATCCAAGGAAGATGCATTTCATTTTGACAGTACAGGGAAGTGCTTGATTTAGTTAATTTTACTATCCCACTTTATTATCTCTGTCCTGAGGACTTGATATGCACAGGGGCTTCTGAAACACAACTTACAAACAGTATTCCCAAAAAACAAAGGCAGCCTACTAAAAACTACAGCCGGTAAATTTGGGATTAAAATATTATGTTTAACAATGAGTTAAATTAGCACTGAACATTTTATTCCCTACTAAACCCCTCTGAGGTTAATCCAAACATTTAAATGGGGCTAATGTGATGGATCATGGGCTACCATTGTGAAGAAGTATCAGAATGTGTCAGGTGTTTTTTTAACTCCACAAAAACAGACTGTAATCTCTGCTTTTTTTGATCAACAAACTCTCTCAGGTGAGTTAACAGCTGTGCAGCCTGACCCAAACTAAATATCTGAGGCCTTTATGAATATTTACACAAGATAAACACACAGATTACTTTATTAAATCCAGATATGCACTGAATGGGACATGTGTCAATGCTGGTAAATCAACTGGGCATTAGCAACACATTATCTTAATAACCAGGTCAAACGTACCGTAATTTATGTACAATAAATATTTTACCATTATTTACTGGCTGCAGTCTGTGCCAGCAGCAATATAATGTAGATAAGACACCTGCTGCTATAAAAGCACTGCCAAGTCTTCTGTTTAGCTCTACAGTTCCTATTTATGATTCATTATGAACCACTGATTAATCCATCCTGACTTATTTGATTGATTTAATGATAGTTATAAATGGGCGCAGAAGCTTCTGCTGAGCATCATCAGCAACCAAAATAAAAAAAGAAAGACTAAATGTGAATTTATGATGACATGAGGCAAAGAAAGGCAACCAAATGTGCTGTTTTTTGGCCTGTTAACATCAAGTGTTTCATGCACAGATCTTATAATAAACCCAATGGTGAAAATAATTGACTATCCGTCACTTTTTCCAATCCTTTGCTACCGATTAATCACCCTTCTGACAATGAAAGATCTATTTTGCCAGATACTCGCAGCCAAAACTCCTCCAAGTGAGTAAATTGATGCTATCTAAAGGTCACAAAGACGTAACAAGTTTAAAGTACGTTCTAGGTTCACAGTAAAAATTAACACGGCTGTTTGATCCAATGGAAAAGATGAGAGACAAAGAGAAAAAGGTGGAGGAATACCTGGTACAACTCCATTAGTAGCGATTGCACTCATCGATATCGCAGTCAGCATCGTCTGCGGAGAGAGAAAGTCAGAACTCAGTAACATAAGAGAGTCCGAGGTTTGCCCTAGCGTTGAGACATGACAGCGGGGCATTTAAGGGTGCAAGGATGTTTTGAACATTTGCAATAACACCCTGCCAGCACAGTGCTCTCGAGGGGAACAAAGATTTTTTTTTTTTTTTGGAAAATTGGCACTTGCACCCTGCCAAGACGTCTCAAATGTGTGTGTCCATCTGCCAATGGTTCTTGAGGCCAAAGTACAAACTACATTTTGCACAGCGGTGAACTGGGAAAAACGTCCGTCTAGTTTACATATTGGGATTTCTCCAAATTTGGGAAAGTTCTGCTTTACTAAACATAAATACATAAACAAAAATATAGCCCTCACAAATTACAAGCATGTGTAATAATTTAACTAAACTGAATACTCTCTGAAAGGTCTGCCTCCAGCCCATAACACTCCCCTCCAGGCTCACCTACTTTTATTGATTTAGAATTAGGTAACCTGCATCAATAGTTAAGTATCAGTGATCAGCATTGCCTTCTTCCCTCTTGTAGTCAAAATCCTTGTGGTGAAATAATCAGGCAAGCCCAGTTTAAGTAGGCCTAACGTTACCTTGTTTATGCTTTGTGTGAATTGATGCGGATATGAAGCGTCAGTCTCTTGGTTAAGAAGCTTTACTGACATGTGTATGACAGCGCAAAATAGCCAAGATGAAATTTATTTTCTAAAGTTAAAAGACAGGTGCTGTCATCTCCCTTTGTGTTTTAGGTATGTTAACTCGTGCAAATATGAAGACTGCGTCCACTGCGCGGCTCCTCTTCTCATTTCTCTTCTCTTACAAAAATCAATCAATAAATCAATTAATCAGCCTTACAGCAGGGTGCAGAATTCAGCCCTACTGTAAAATGAACATAGGGGAAACACTGGAGTCTTAATTTTGCTCTGCTAGCATAACCGGGCACTTAAATACTCACACAGCAGCAGCATATGAAGACGATGCAGAGGCCCTGCAGCACCCCAGCAGTTCCCACCACCCATGTCAACCGCAGGAACAGGATGACACCGAAGATGTTCTGCAGGCAAGGCAGGTAAACACCCATGAACGTCCCCATCTGCGGTGACTGCAAGGTGGATACAGCACAGACAGGACACAAAAATCAATGGATTATCAGCAACAAAGCCACAGACCCCTGGTTTGAATCCCTGCACATCACCACCACCGAAACACACCAGACTTATGTTAATGCTTATACTGAACACACTGCATGGCCAGAAGGGAAGATTAAAAAATGTTTTGGTTCCCCAGCCGTCTGTTGGCAAATGTGTCAATCCTGTGAACATGCAATCAGAGCAGGGCGGAAATAGGAAAACACCGCAAACCAGCACAACAGACTGTGGTGTGTGTTTTCAGGGCCAGCTGGCTCTTTATCAGCGAGGACTGAATTGCACATCAGGGTCACTTTCTACTGTGCTTTTACTCGCAGACGCTCAGTCAAGAAGGTGATAGCGGGAGATAACGTTTATCTCAAACAGATTAACTGCTCAAGTGAAAGAGCAAATTGATTCCTCTTTCTTTTTTTGTATTCCTTTACATTTTTTACCAGTTAGAACATGTTTACTGGTCATTAAGTAAGAGTTATTTCAGGACATTTTTTTGCTTTGATCATAATCATATCATCTATTCACCTGTAATGCCACCACTGTACCCATAATCAATATCTTGGCTGTGATTGCTGTGATATAAGAACATTGTACGATAGGACAAAGTACATTCGGGGTCATATACTGCGCTCTGTACGGCTGCTTTCATTAGCATCTTCGAATATATATAAAAAGAAACTGACAAATTTTTAGCACTAGGCAGGCGGCACACTGTGTCACATTTATTAGTCTTTATTCGTTTTTAATTTCACCAATTGGAATCCATTCTTACGTAACAGACACTGGGTGAACTTCTGTTATGAGCCTTGCTGTGCTTTTATTTTCACGGGGTGTTTTTACTGCACACCAAAATCCCTTTATGGGCTTGAAGGCATATTATCAGTGTGACTGAGTGAGTGAGTGAGTCAGGCACACAGAGGATCATATACCTTGCTGGCTTTCTTCTTCTCTCCGATGTTCTCAGCCTCCTCGTGTTCCTTGGCCCCCTGCGTCAGGTTGGTGTAGTTCGCCAGGCGATTGAGCAGAGATGACACCTTCGGCCGGGTGTCCATCTCCTCCTGTGGTATGAAAAGAATGAAGGGGGAAACGGGAGGATTTGGAAAAGGGAGAGGAGGAGAATGAAGGGGGGTAGAAATGGAAGCAGAGGTGGAGAAGCAAAGAGAAGCAGAGAAGAGGGGAGGAATGAAGGAGTTATGAGAAAGAAATAGACAGAAATAAGGAAAGAAAGAACAGAGGCAGAGTATAAAAATGACAGAGCAGGGAGAGGATAAGTGGAGCGAAAAAGAAAGTTGGAGAAAATTCAGGGCGACAAGCAGAAAGGAAGTCAACAGATAAGATGTGAAAGAACAGAAATTGAGGATAAAAAAAAAAGAAGCACATTGAATGACTTGATAAAGAAGTGGGAGATAGAAGACGGAGCCGTTTCCAGGGAACTTCAAAATCTATAAAAAACTGAAATTATCTGCACCCGCCAGCCAAACGCAGGTTTATTTTAAGCTCTGGTTTAGCAGACACAAGCAAATAAACAGCCGCCATTTGAAGGTTCTGTTTTCAGCCATGTGTTGTATAATAAAATAAGAAGGCAGAAAGCAGGCAAAGTATTTTCAGGCTGTTTGCTTGCAGACTGTTTTCTACCTCAGATAAAAACTAGGACATGTAAAAGATGATCAACTTTGTGTTTCAAACCTCAAATAAAGCCAAGTTTCTGTCGTAGAAGTCGTCGTCGTCCCCATGAGTGTTGTTGATGTACACGCTGGAGATTTTGGAATTCCCATCACCTGGAAACAAAGTAAAGAGATAATTCATCGAAGGAAAGTAAGAGATGATCTTATGTTGTATTCACACCAGGCATGAATAAAATAATTTACTTGCTATTTTGCTTGCATGCGAGAACTAAAAGAGGCAAATCTTTCGCGAGACAGGAGGGACTCGGTTGACTACATTGCGAGGGTCGTTGCTTAAAACCAGCTGCGGGAAGCCCAAAACATTTAGAGATCCAGTCGCTGCCGTGTCTGGGTCCATCTTACCCTCTAGAGGCACACACAGTTTAAGGAACTCCACCACCTTCTTCAGGAGCTGCACCTGAATTACGGCCACTTCCTGCCATACATCAGGGTCACACAGCCCTCGCTGAATGACCTGTTGCCCAGTATCTGTTCCAGGATGTTCTTCCAGGATACTAAATACAGGATATGTAAACTTCAGGCACATCATCTCAGGTGCAGAGTTGCTAGTTAATCAATATTCACTGAATAGTCGCATGCTGATTTAATATAGGGAAATTATAAGTTTCTCCTCCATTCCTCCAATGAATGAACCTCCGCCGTTCCATCCTTAACGACGCTATCGAGGATCTCAGTGCTGTTTGGCTATCATGGCACAAATTGGTCGCTAAAGTTCAGATTTTTCAACTCTGGCTGCATTTGCGACACAATTTGCTTCGCCCGCCAAGAACTCGCATCTGAACGCGTCTTTACACTGACTTCACATGAAATTCACTCGCGCAAATGATTTTACTTTAACTTTAGAACATGTTTATACTTCAAAAAGTCTGAAAACAATAGTCAAGTGTTCAGATAAACAGATTTTGTTGCTTTAATCTTCCCTTCTGTTCAGGAGCAATCCTGCTTTAAAGCATTTCAGTAAAAGGTTAAAGGACCATACCACTCAATATTTGATATCTCACCATTAGAAGAGATCGCCCCTATCTTCTACAAATGCTGTTGTTAAAATTCAACCATGTGTATACTTAAGTGTAACACTGCATTTTTAAACCCCATTCACTGCCATTTATGTTGAAACGGGGTATAGAAACACTATAGGACACGTGAAAGTTGCTAGGTATAGGTAATTCACCCTTCTAAAGAGAACATCTGCGTTATTTTATTCAAAATTTGATGAGAGAAAGAGATGGGGGAGCTGGGCGCCCTTGAGATGAAAGATATTACGCCTGGAAAAATAGTTCCTGACAAGTGCTGCCTTCCTAGATGTATTATTAGCATGAAGAAAGATTTGGACACAGATGTTCTTTTTAACTAACACTGTCACATATTTTCAGCTACTTTCTGTGACGTTTACTGAACATGGACAAAATGTAAACAAACATAATATTTCATACATAAAACTATTTTGGGATAAATGGGTTGGGTTAATGAAAGCTATGTGAACGGTGTTGACAATGCAGTGTAGGAACACTGGTATGGTCCTTTGAATTGTTGCACAGCATAAAAAGTCCTCATCTTTGTAAACTTTTGAATTAAAGGGTGGCATCCAACCGTTCCTATAACTTCTGAAACTGACAGTCCATCAATCACACCAACTTCAGCCAGCAACTGGCCACATGTACAGAGGTGAGAGAGTGCTGCTGTCCCGAGCTCACACCTACTTCTGTCAATTTCCACGTGTAAAACTGAGTGCAGCTCTGCGGATGCCTTCAGGAGAGTGTGTGATAGTGTGAGCCGTTAACCCTTTTGATCTGTAAGTGCTGTGAGACTTCAGTTATCTCTGACCTATCAATGACACATTGCTCTTGGAGAAAGATCGGGGTATTAATAGGATGCAGCCAGGTGGAGAAGGTGACAGCACGCTTGTCACCCTGCCTTCAAGTGGAGCTCTTACAAACATGTATATGAACTTAAACCTTTAAATATGTTTGGGCAAACTCGTTCATTTCAAAGATACTCAACAGCTTTGGGCCTGCAATGAATAAGATCTGCATTAGTGCATTTATTGACTAAAAATAATTAAAACTAAGAAGATGAAATAACATTTTCTGCCAAAGTCATTACAAACTGCCAGTTAACAAATGTACATATCACTCAGCAGGACTGTGCCTCCAAGCACATGTGCACATTCCTACTGTAACCTAATAACCAGCACAGGAGGTGTTTGTGTGGGGCTGTTTGAGGGGGGGACTTTCATAATGTCAGCAGGTCGAGTGTTGTCTCCTTCATTAACACCCACTAACATCATCATTGCACCCCCGCCCTAAGACTCCAGCATGGCCCCTCCCTCACTTCCCCTCCTTCTGTCTGTCTGTCTCACCTTCATTTTGACCTGAGGAGAGACGTGCTCAGGGTGTGTGTGTCCACCCGACTGACTGCGGGTAAGTGTCTGTCTGTGGTTTGGACTGGGGGCTGGAGGGAGGGAGGGAGGGGGGGAGGGAGAGGGCAGTGGGAGGTTTTTACGAGGTATCCTGTGTCAGTAGCGGCTGGCAGTTTAATTGGCTACTGTGTGAACACCCCTGCTTCAAGTTGTGGTGATTTTCATGCTTTTAATTTGAAGGAGGGGATTTTTTAAAATATTTTTTAAATTTACATATTTTTACACATAATAGTGCTTTTTTAGAGAGATAGATGGATGATGTACAAAATACAATAAATGAGTCACCACAATTGGAGTGGATAAAAATTATCATAAATTAAAAAAAAAAACTTGCATTAATTGCTCATGATCTTGATTAGAGATTATTAATGCTATTAAAAATCCACCACAAAGTATAAAGTTAGTGTTTGAGATGAGAAGGATTAACTACATAAAACAGGCCAATCTGCTCGACTCACATTAAAAAGCAGTTGGATTTGAAGTTGGAATGTTAGCAGCTCTAACATCTCCCATTCACGCATCAATCTTGCATCAGCACTGCAGGCAGTTCAACACCATGAATGTTTAAGAGAACACGGGAAAGTCAGCAGTATTTATTTCACTCTGAGAGTGTAAAACTTGCAGCAGTCCTGGAGATGTATTAGCTCTACAAGAGAACAAGCAGCTCTCTGATCAGAAATAACTGTCACAGTTAAACACTGGACCATAAACTGTGTCACCACATTTCTTGTACTGTGGCTTCAGACTGTTTTGTTCCTTTTTGAGCCACGATGAGGCTGTGCTGCAGTTTTAAAGGGTTGCTTCAACCAAATAACAAAAAGCACATTTTTCCTCTAAATCCTCTGTCTCTACTGAATAATTTAAATTTTCAAAAACATTCCATTGTGTACATTAGTCTATAATAATACACAGATCTACACAGTTTTACACAAACTACTCCTTAAAGGAGAAGTTTGGGATAATTGCAAACATATACAATGTTCTACAGCATTATTATGACAACTGGCAGAGTCCTGAGAGCTGGAGCTCGTTGCTGATGTCATGGCTAGCTCGAAACACCAGAGTAGCATGTGCACTCAATCTGTAAAAACAAATAGATAACCCGTAAACGGCTGTTTGTT
>JAQFJA010000016.1:14518839-14538001 GCA_029874485.1 Naso brachycentron
ATATATATATATATATTTATTTATATATATATATATATTCATCAATAACATTTTCAGAGGATGAGACTTGAAGAGGCAACATTTTATTCAGTGCATCTTAAAACAGTTACAGCAGAAAATAATTTAGGATTAGCATGATTACAGAGTGCAAGTCTTGATCACACTAACTCTGTTCTACTAGCAGCACATTAAATGTTATTACTTAACATTAAGGACACAAAACAGCGCAGGTCATCCTTCACATTGTGTCACTATTTTCAAAAGTCAAGGAATGTGGCTCATTATAGTGACAAAAATAAATTAGTTTAAAAAATAAATATTTCCTCTCAACACTGGCGTGTCTACTGTTAGAAAGGCTCGTACACATTGCTTCCACTAGTAGCCCCATTGGATTAAACAGACTTGATGACACAAGAGTGCAACTAATGCCAGACAGACATTATGGGATCGTATCACATGTAAAGGCAGTACCATGAGTATTATTGCTGCCAGGCCATATTTCATATACATGTTATGGACTGGACAAAGGTGGAATCATGCTGCATTCACATTAGATGGGAAATAATACAACTTAAAGGTTTCTTTTGAAAAACAATTTTCAAATTTCTCAGTATAACAATAACATGTTTGTATGTACATTTAAAATCCTGCAGGTCAGTGTAATCATTCACCTTGTTTAAGTGCAAATTCAATGTAAATGGGGTCATTTGGTGCAAAAACCTTGAGTTTAAAAAGTTTAAATGAGACAACAGACGTGGCCTGCAAATTCCTCAATTTTTGTAGTAGCTCAAGATTAGGAACTCTTTGGACAAATGGTGTTTTCAGACCACAGGAACCATTTCATAGTTCTAGAAATTTGGTTCTAAGAACCTCCCATTTTATTGCATCCACACTGCAGGAACTGTGAACTATTATAGTCCTTAGAACGGTGTTTTGAGGAACCCTATTATCTTCAGCTCCGGAGTAAGTACTTACGCAGCACATGAACCATACTGAAGTAAGTGTACGTTGATTGGTCCAACTCCAGAGCAACCACCATTTATAAAAAAGAATTCAACAGCTGTATTAACAAAACATGAACCAGAGCTCGTAACGAGATCACAGTTGTTTTTTTGTTGTATTTTCTCTGAGATTTAATGCTGTTTAGCTCGAGATTTATGATACATTATTGGCACATATTTCCGAAAAGCGTGCAGCGGTAATGTAATGGTAGCCTTTATTTGTTGCTAAATTACATTGTAGTTGCGTAGAAGTGACGTCAGTTTACAAACTGCTTTAGAAGATTCCTATTGGCAGTGCAAATGCCAACAACAACAACAAAAAAAACCTTGAAGGTTTTTAGTTTCTAAGATACTTTGGTCTGAAAACGCCGATAGAGGAGTGGTCACAGAAAACACACTTTCAACGTAAATATGGGCCAATAAATATTGTACCATTGGAAGACAGACTTGTAAAAAATCTGAACTTATCCTTTAATTTGGAATGGCAGACACGGGGAAGTGAACATACATTTTTTCATAACTGCAGCTCAGTTATCTTTTGGGCTGTCTCAAATCTTTGGTACTGAAGTGCTCGTCTATGTTGAGATGGACTGAGGAAAAAAGAAGTGACTGCACATTAAAGTGTTAAACACACTGTAAAGAAAAGAGATGTTCCTGATGTGGATTTGGTGTTTGACACTTCTGCTTTGTTTGCTGTAAAAGATGAACTACGACATGCATCCTCATTGGATCAGTTAACAGTTTGGGAAATACGCTTATTTGAGTGAAATGAGAAGATCAACAGAGCTATAGTCGGAGGGTGGTTGGCCTATTCAAGCATAAAGATGGAAGGCAGAAAATCTACTCGCCTGGCTCTGCCAAAAGTTCAAAACATGAATAACAACTCCTTTCTGTTCGTTCAAAACACAATGGAACTATTTCTGGACAGAACAGTTTATTCTTCTGCTGAGCACTTCTGTGCAGCAACAGCACAGGTTAATGTGTTGCTCTCTGTAAATGCATGATGTTGACCAAACCCGACAAACTTATCGTGAACTGTAAGAAATAGTTCCACTACTCCCTCTAAAACCAAAAAAATATATTTCTGAGCAAAAAACAGCTGGATGCATCTTCTACAAGTCAAGGTTGGCAGGTTACTTAATTAATTGATTAATTAATTAATCGATTGATAGAAAATCATTTGCTAACTATTCTGATAATCGGTTAATTGTTTCAGTGGAAAAAATAAAAAAAGTCAAAAGAATTGCTACTTGAGCCTCTTGAATGTGAAGGTTTGCTGTTTTTCTTTCATTTATGATCAGAAATGTGAAATCTTTGTTTCTGGGCTTTTGTTTGGACAAAAGAAGCAACTTGAAGACGTCACATTGGGAAACTGAGACGAGCATTTTTCACATTTTTCTGATATTTCATGGAATGAGCAATTAATCAATTAATCATGAAAATAATCAGCATATTAATCAATAATGACAATAACCGTTAGTTTGAGCCCGACTGGAGACACCACACTAATAACTTGTAGTTTGTTAAGGAGTCGATCTAGGTCTTAATTCTAAAAGGTTGTTTTCACAATTCTGTTAGTTTACACATTTAACAAATGAGAATAAAACGGTCATTAATGACATACAGAGCTATAGGAAGACTTAGGAAAGTCTTTCATTTTTGATAGTACCCGAAAAAGTGCTGCTTCTTTATGCTAAGCAAGGCTAACAAAGCTCTGACTCTGCTCTGTGCCTGACATACAGAATGATACAAAATTTCTCATTTCATGCTCAAAAGGAGAGAAAATCAGCATTATTCCCAAAATGTTGAACACCTTTCCTAAAACTACGTCACTGTGTATGTAGCTGTACACTTACACAGCAGCAACTTCAGCTGTTGCTAACCTGAAGGCCTGTTCACGATGTCCTGCTGCTTATTCCCATATGAGGTGAATGCAGCCTGACGGGGGTGGAGAGGAGTGAGGGGGTCATCAGGGTTTCACATGTCATTGGACGGGGTGCCTTTGCTTTTGCGCCCCGGCAGAGGGAAGCTGGACTTGCTCTGCGGTTGTGTGAGGCGGCTGGTCAGCTGGGTGAACGGTTCGATGAGGGAGTTGCGTTCGGCAACGCTCACCTCCCACAACTTCACCTTCTCGCTTCGCGCCCACTGCTGGGCCACTTCCTGGTCCACCTGACGGCGCTCCCGCAGATCCGTCTTGTTCCCGAGCACTATGACTGTCACCTGAGGACGGGACAGACACCACAGCCAAGTCAGCTTTTACTGAGACAATGTCGCGCACTTTACTGCGTCAATAAAACACACATAAAAATATGTTGATAATTTACGTTTAAATTATTGCACTGCATTTTACTGTGGCATCACTGTTGGCTAGAAAGCCTGTATCTCCGTATGTGGTGAAATTGATGTTTTGCAATGAACAGGAGGAATGCAGAATAAAACAAATGTTTTTAAATAATAATGCAGTAGCTCAAATTATCTGTGATCAAACATGACCTTTTTTTTTTTGACTCATTAACAAATTCAGTACAAACAAAATCAGCAGAAGCCTCAAAATGTGAAAGAAAATGTCTTTAACTTTTGAGTTTCATACTTTTTGGAGTAAAAAAATAAATTACAAATTGCATTTGTGTATCTTAATTTGATTCTATAATGATTAACAGACATCAGGCAAAAATTCAGTCGTTAACTTGCAGCAAAGTTCTCATAACATGCAGAGGAACAAAAACCGGAATAACTGACAGCTTATGGGAAGAACAAGAAGTTGTTTTGGGGCTTCAAAGCTGCAGTTGGTAACTTTGAGTTAAACGTCAATAACTTTTTGTGTTCTATTTGTAAAAAGTGTCATAATACCTCAGACAGTTGTTAGTAAGTGACATGGTCTGAGAGTATGGTCAGATCTGTGTTTTCCCATCATGCCTCTGTATTCAGGATTAAAAATCCCATCGCTCACCTTCTATTTACCTAATCAGTGATGCTTTCTGTACTCTCTGTCCTGATTGGTCGGTCTTCTCTGCGCTTCCTAGTGACAGGTGATGTCAGTATGAGCTGATTAGCTGTTTGTACCTAATGGTGGGGATCCACAGGGGCATTTTTTTGACGTGAGGGAACGCACTGCTTCCCAACATTTGACACTTGATGGGCGTGCCACTAGGTGATGGACGATATTTGATTCGACTAACATCAACTGCACAAACATCTCCTGACACACCTGAGTGGACAAACGCTTCACTCGCTTGACTGTCCTTGGTGTCTGCTCGAGGATTTCAAAACGGACCAACACTGCGGCTCGCTTGACTACTTGCTGTTCTCGAAAATAGTTCACTGAAATGTTTCTGAAAACGTTTAAGGCGAGACATAAGCCATGTAGTTGTTGAATCTGACTTTATTTTTGGATCGACGCTGGCTAGTTTAAAAGTTTGGATGAGAGTTTGCAGAGGCAGCAAGTCGCGCTCGATGCACCTGAAATGTAAAATCATAAATCCTTGACTCTCGAAACGCACCGCGGCGCTACCAGAATGTATTGCATATCATCCCTCATGGACAATGAATGGGATGCATCAAAACCGTGGATCTCCACCACTACACTCTGACTCGTCTCTGCCAACAACAGAGCGTCTGTAAGTAACACCGTCAGTCGGCTCGAGCTCGAGCTGAGACGGACCAGTTTACTCCGCTGCAACGTTCTCTGCAACTGTTTGGTCTCAGTTCAAACTGGACTTAAAAGAGAGAGAGACAACAAGCGATATAAAACCCGAGCCGAGGAAAAACGGGGAGGGGAGGCTTCAGCGGAGTTGCTTCCCACGACTTTCATGCCACAGCTACCGTTAGCTTGCTAGCTTGTTAATAAAAGTTACCAACTGCAGCTTTAAGCAGCCAAAACTGCAGAAGTAAAAGGTGGAAATGCTTTAACATGGCAAGAAAGAAACTCACACATTTAACCTAGTCTGGTCTGTTTTGATACAGTGGATAATTCTGAACTGAACCTGGTGAAGAAGAAACAGGAGGTTTAAGGTTGGACGGCTCACTGTTACTGAAACATGTGACTGTTTCTCAGACGTTATTACACCTACAAAGAAACGCTTCTTTTGTGTGGCTGATTAACAAAAACTGTACTGACATAGTTTCTTATGGGAGGATTTCTGCCTGTATGAACTGCAGGTATCTAGTATTGAGAACTGTGGCACAAAGTAAAAGTTTTGAGGGGAAAAGCAAAAATGTTGTGCATCCTAACATTACACGAATAAAGGGCTAATTTCACTGGTTGCTAAGTTGTTTTATTTCACTTTATTTCTACTTCGTCTGGCTGCACTGCAGCGGATTATCTGTTGTCATCTTGCAGGCAAACTGGAATCAACGTGGTGTGAAAATCTGATTTAATGATCCACATATTTTATTCGGCATGGGCTCTTCAGTAACGCAAAACGAGGAGAGGCCAGCAACACTCGTGTCCTTCTTATTGACTTTTTTTATTATTACTCCTTTTATTATAATAGTAGACTGCACTGTTTTGAATTTTATTTTTTCTAATTTTCTATTCTATTAACTGATGATATTTAAGATGTCTACTGATGTGTCCTTGGTTGGTGGTTGTAGTATTGTAATTCTAACTATATTTGTGATTCACTTGTGATTCTGTATTCATGATTGACTGATTGACCACAGCTGTGTATGTGTTTACTATTTAAGTACGTCACTTTCTGTTAAAGTTACACACTGAGGAAGACGTAGTCGAAACTGGTCTGTGTACTAGAAGCGCCGACGCAGTTATTAATAAAGTCAATAAGAAGGACACGAGTGTTGCTGGCCTCTCCTTGTTTTGTTTCAGTGAAAACTAAAGGTGACCGGGCTTTTTCTGTCATGGCTCCCACCCTCTGGAACCATCTTCCTTTAGTTATAAAGAATGCGAATCAGTCGATAATTTTAAGAAGTTGTTAAACATTCACCTTTTTTGCAAGCACTTAAATTCTGTCTAGTTCTTATGGTATCACTGTCTTTTTGGCCCATGAGTGGTTTTAATTGTTTTACTGGAGTTTTTATTGTTTTATTGTTTTTATCGTTTTTGTATTCTTGTTTCTTCTTGCTTCCTTTTGTACAGTGCTTTGTAACTTTGGTTTTGAAAGGCGCTTCATAAAGAAAGTTTACTTACTTACTTACTTACATGAGTTTAGCCACGGCCCCTCCCCTTTAGGAGACCAGAGGCGGTTTTTAGTCCCTCCATTCTTACAGGAGAAAAGAATGTGATCACAGATTGTGACCAATTTTTTTGCCTCATCGTAACCAAGATACATATTGGACCCATTTTTCACACGACACATATCGTCCAAACATTCTGATACAAAAATGGTATTTTTCAGACACACAAATCAGAAGAAAATTAACTTTGTTGGAGACCTGTTTCTGTCTCAACAACAGATTCTTGTGAGATTAGGGAACCATTGCCTCCCGCCTTGCTTCACATCGGACATAAACGGACATTTAAATGGTCTTATAGATGAATCAAAAGTTCAAACTTACATTGAAGAAATATCATGCGATGCAAATCCATCTGCTTTAATTCATTCACACATTATAACACTTCCAGACAAGGCGGAGGGATGGTGGTTCCTAACTGTCTTCATTTGAGACATGACTCCGCCCACTTAGGAGATGATAAGTGTATATACCATTCCACACCACTGGTACAGCATAGAGTGAAGGATTTTGTGCTAATAACTGACTATCTTTGGCTATATCTAGCAACTGTCACGTGTCCTATAGTGTTTCTATACCCTGTTTCAACATGAATGACAGTGAATGGGCTCTCAAAGTGCAGTCTGAGATCTACTTAAGTATACACATGGTCGAATTTTAACAACAGCATTTGTAGAAGATAGAGGCGATCTCTGCAAATGGTGAGAAGTCAAAAATAGACTGGCATGGTCCTTTAAGGACGACAGTACTGCAGAACTGCTCAGACTGTCGATGCTGCCTGATAACAGTGACTTTCCTACCAAACAGTACAATCATAGTATTGTTAGTAACTTGAATGATAATGCACTGTCCTCTGTGCTAAATTTCAAGGCTGGATGTAGAGTCTTTGGTGAAGCTTTAACATCAATAAATATTTTGAATTTAGCTTCCTAAATGTGAATAAATTAAGTGAATTAAATGTAACCGTTGAGTTCATACTGCAGGAGAAAAATAAGCCCTGTGTCGTCTATTAACATCCAGCTTACACTCAGTTTAACAAAAGGAAACGCAGCTGTCTATTTGTTTGTGTTTTCCCCAGGAGAAGTCCTCCACCTGAGCTTACCACATCTAAATATGATGCCTTTGTGTGTATGTGTGTGAGCAACCAGTGATGCAGAAAGCTTCTGAGGATCCAGGTGTGTTTCTGTGTGTGTGCACTGCAAGCACATCAAACTGAAGCTTTTTGCATTGATCTAACTTAATACACAACAGACTACAGAGCATTTGACCTTTCTGAAAACACTCAACTCCTCCTGCCTCCTTTATCTCTTCAGAATCTTCACTCATTCACTCAAACAGCCGCATTTTTCTGGTTTTCTACTTCATTTGGGGCGACCGCTCTGCAGCTGTGTCTCCTGCAGTCTCTGTCTGCGTGCCTCTGAGTAAACAAGCGCAGCATCACTCGGCCTGATCGAAACTCAATCCGATTAACCGGCTCCATGTCTATTTATGGCAGCTTATTAAAACAACATGGGGCATCCTCACTACTATGCAACCTCTTAAGTGGATCAGTGCTGCTAATACAGATACATCTCTCCACAGTTACAACCCCCTTGCTGATCCTGTCAATCAGCGCAGCTATTCCTCAACACTTTGGGAAAGTGATTCACTGCACGACGTGCAACAACGGTCACAGCAGAGGTTGCATTAGACTTTCTGATTTTCCTTCACTTTGATGGACAGGAACAAAAAAAATCTGTCATAATCAATTACTACTCATCACTGTAATTGTAAATTTAAGACGTAATAGTTTTCATTAATTCATTCTTATTTTAATAAAATAAACATATCGACCTATAGATAAAGCATTTCAGCCGAGGCATGAAGAGACAGGTAGAACAGCTGACAACAACCGTGCGCTCACTTTCCATGTAGACACACTTTGCGCACTGTGTTACATACGACATTTCCCTATTTTTCTCAGATTTTAACTGCTGTACAAACTTAATAAAACACCACACTAAGCAGATGAATGATTTTTCCCATACAGTAACGGTGGAGGCCACCAAAAACACTGTGCCGTTGTGTGTAAACAGGCAAATGGACAATGAAATTTCACAAAATTGGACCGTTACATTTAAATCATGTACAAACCACTGACGGACAAATAAATAAATAAATAAATGAATGCATCAAGCGTGATCACTGCAGAGGCGATCGTCATCAGGTTTTACATTTTGCTCTCTGACAGACAACTTGCAGTTTGCAGTTTTAATTTTATTTTGGATGCCAAAGCTGCGCTCTGCTGCTACACTGGACACTGGGATTTCTAGTCAATAGATAATTAATTTGGCACACACGCCGCCAACTGGACAGGGGTGTAAATTACATTCTGTCAAAATGACAGACGGCTTTCAAAATATTCCATCATTGCCGATAAAAAAAACCATCAATGATGGAAAATATTCAGTTAGTCCAACCTGTGGGGCACAGCAGTGGGAAATATTTACAACTATTTACAAATTTTTCCATTCACGCATTAAAAATCCCTTAAGGGAGAGCTATTTTATTCATTTTCAGGTCATTCATTTTGATTTTGAACTCCTTTAGAACAGCTAGACACAACTGACTGAACAATGAAGTCTGTAGAACTTCAGAAAACTTAATTTTGAGCCTCTATACTTCGCTGTACTCACAACTCCTTTACTGACATAAAATAAACACAGCTAGGACACTGACAAAATGTTACTTCCAGCTCACATTTCTCGCTCTTCAACAGGACAAAGTAACATGCGGTCCTTTAGCAGCAGTTTAGCCGTTAATCCAGCTCATGTGCTCCTTGAGGAAGTAAATTAATCCACACAGAAGAAATCCACAAGAAACACTAATGCTGTCAACTTCAGTCTGGTGCTTTCCTCCTAAGGAAAGTTTAACAAAGTTAACTGTCCTTCATTCACCCAGAAAAAAAACAAAACAAAACAAAAAAAAACCCAACACTTTATTGGAGCCATCTCAAACACCTTGCTGACAGTAATCAATGAAGCAGAGAGCAGAGTGCAGCGGTGTCCGAGCAGAGAGGGCAGGCACGGCGCTGTGTGCGCGAGCTGGCATGCCCGTATGCGGGAGTCCAGCATGCATCAATATCACCGGAAAAACAGTTTTAAAAAAAACACTGAAGCATGCAGAGCCAACCGAAACAGCCTGCAGGGCTCACTTCCAAATGCATGAACCTCATTATGTGACACTTTAGCATTGTTTAACACAAGTATCCCACATTGTAACATTATTTATAGATCAGAAAAGATGAAAATGCGTAATAGCTCTCCTTTAAAGTTTTGTATAAAACAGGATTTACTAGCTGTACATCTGTACCTGCTAGTCCTTGTTATCAGGCTGCTATTGTTAGCAACCATTAAGCAAAGAACTGAATCACTGTATCTCTTCTGTAGGTGGAGACATGACAGCAGTGGGGGAAGTGAAACCTACACCACACCATGATCACAACAGGCTTATGCTACAGTCCTCTTATTGTTCTCACCGTCTACAGAGTGCAATCACTTGAACTGTTGCTCATTCTGCTGTGAACGCCCTAAAGGAGCAGAGCTCTCACTTACACAACAAATAGAGAGCTTGTCAACCCAGAGGGCCATATAACTCGCTTTAAAACATATTGTTAAACTTGACACATGCATGAGAAAATATCTGCAAACAGTACTTCCCTTTTTACTTCACATTAATCAGTGATTTTGGATATAAAACTGTCTGATACATCATTAGCCTGACAGCTTCCTTGTCAATGAGAATCTCCTGCACTCTTTCTCCTGGGAAATTGTTTTGTGCAAGTCCTGCATGATCAGAAGCACTGCCAGTGTACTGTGACACTGTAAAAACCGAGTGCTACTATGAATGTGTGAATGCTTAAGTGTGCTGAACAAAAATAGGCGTGAAAATGAAAACGACTCCAAGCTCCTTGAGACAAATTCACACACTAACAGCTTCAAATAACAGCGAGGCTGATGCCTGAAATTTGAGAAAACTCAAAAATAATGTGATGTAATGTCAGGAAATTGCAGGCTGATGTTCACCGCAGCCCCTCTGTGACATCATGGAGCAAAAGATGTCCTTGACCCCTGTAGATCATGTGTTTTCAAAGTCATTGTGAAATCCAACAACCATTCATTTCTTCCCTGTGGCTATAAATTCTGTGAGATTTCACTGCAGGATACCATACAAGCCCCATCTCTTTAGCCTATATTTGCTTACAGTAATCCAATCCATTAAAAGTGTGCCGAATTAGCTAATAGCTGTTCCAGTTTGCAATGTACCCATGGATGTACAGGCAGCTTCAGCTGGATTACTCTGATACTAAAGAAAACGGAAAACAGGATCCTTCTCAGGCAAGTTCTGCAGCTATAATCAGTGTTTTTTCCAACATTTTTAAGCAGAATTGTGGATGTTTATTATTAAGTAATGATATCCTCTGGAAGTGTATGTCATACTGGATCTAAAAATATGTGTATCATGTCTCTGTGTTCATATTTGACTGTGTCACGACTCACAGAATGAGACTGATTTTTGACATAACTTGCAGCTAATGGTTGTCAAGGTATTAAAGTACTATAGAGAAGTTTAACGACCTCCACAAGTTGTGCCACACCCACTGCTTCTGCGCCTGCTGCTGACTGTGTTGGTGACAAGTTAAACAACCTGAAATAACCTGTACCTGTTGCCCTGACGATTATCATAGACTACATTGTGCCAATCATACAGCTCCAACTCTGAGTACTGGGTTAATAAACTTTAATCAGGTCTGAGCTGATATCTCCTTTGTAACATAAATATGATAACCTGCATTTATTAAAGCTGAGGTAGGCGACATCTGGAAATCAAGCTAGCTGTACCATGAGACTCCTAAGGAAGCAACTCAGCTGTATCCTCACCTCCCTGTTTTTGCTTTAGTTCGCATTTTATTTAATTTGTTGTCTCTCGCTCTCTTCTAAGTCCAGTTTACACCAAAGATTCATGACAAGACCAAACGGTTGCAGGGAAAGTGGCAGCGGTGTAAACTGGTCCGTCTCAGCTCGACTCGAGCCAGCTGACTGTGTCGCCTGCAGCTCAGCCTGTCAAGTCACCAGAGGCCGGTTTTAGAATGTAAGAAACGTCACTTGTTTCAACGGCCAATCAGCTCAAAGCGATGTCACATGTGGCAAAGAAGCACAGCGTAGAGCAGCTAATCTGGTTTTCAAGTATGACACATCACACTTTTGAAATACCATTTCTGGATCCAAGCCCTGTCTTTTCAATATGTCGCAGTGCTGTGTCCTGTATTGTTTCAACAGATCTGAGCGAAAAAATTAACAATCAAATTTTCATTCTACCGCTTTCCTAGCGATGAGTAAGAGAAGACATGACTGCAGTTGATAAATGAATCAAAAATGAATGAAGAAAGTTTTAACTTTTACAAGTGGTTGCCAAGATTAGCTTGATATGGTTAGCATCCATTCACTCAACTGAAACCAACCCTACACGAATATCTCTCATAAAAATTCAATTTTTTACAACGTTATGTTGTTCTGGATACAGTAATCCTAACTGTCTGTAGACAGCAGCTATGCTCTTGCGTGGGTAAAACAAATACAGTTTATTACGTTACCATAATCTTTATCGGGGATATCTGAACAGGGTCGTTGAAGTTTAAGTGAATGGATGCTAACGTTAGCTAGCTAACCATAGCACCCACTCGTAAAAGTTAAAACTTTCCTCATTTACCTAACGTACTTTATAAACTGCAGCCATGTACTTTTGTCTTTCGCATCACTAGGGAAAGCGGCAGAAGGAAAGTTTGTTTTTTGGTTGTTTTTTTTTTTTTTACTCAATTTGCTGAGACAACACAGAACACAGCACTTGCAGCATGCTAAAAAGACGGGGCTTGGACCGGGATATGGCAATTTGAAAGGGTGTTACGTCATAACTTGAAGACCGGATAGGGACACGCGCTACCTGAAATGACCTGTGACTGGCTGAAAAGTGCCCGTCATGTTCTGAATACAGAGTCATGGAGAGGTGCAGAAGTCTAGTGTTCTTTCAGACCACCAGAATTACAAAATGCTTAAATTTTGTCCAATGGAATTTTTACCCGATGAAACCAAAAATAAACTGCCAACCCCAGCTTTAAGTTTAGAAATCCATTTTCACTGACATTTACTGTGAAAGCTTCTTAATGGTGATGCTTCTGACTGCCATTTTTAGGACCACCATTATCACCTTTTCTTGATAGAATTCAATGGAAATTGAGCTGCTACATGGCTCTCATAATGTTAATCTGATAAACAGAACTTTCTAAAGTTCAACAGGTTCAGCTGTTAAGGAAGTTGTGTCACTGCATGCTCTTTTCTAAGCCAATCTGTCATGAGGGAGGAGTGGCTGTGTAGCATGTCTCAAACACAGTGGTTTTACTGTCTGTTGAAATCTTAAGTGGTGGGATTAGATACCTCAGTGTGACAGGCTGGTATGCGGCCTGGGTGTGTGATCTGTTTTTATTTCTCTACAGTCACTTTGTTTAGCATAAAATGAGTAAACAAGCTTTATGAAGCCCATTTAAATGTGCAAAATCTTGCCTTAAAACTACAGTAACAAAGCATCATGTGTAGGTGGATGTGTGTGATTTTTACCTTGCTCCACACTGCTGTGCTCCGGTGTGTCAGCCCCTCCTCCTGTTGTCACGCCTCCCGACGCCTCGCTGAGCGGGTCGCTTCGATTGACGCTTTCCCGGGAGCCGAAGCGCACACGGGCACCCGAGCGGGAGCTGATGTCAGGCGACGTGTCCGACAGCCCTGGGAGGTCCTCCGCTTTGGTGGGCGTCACCGTGAAGCGCACAGATGCCATGGCAACTGGCTTGGAAAACTTAGAAGGGAAGGAGTGTTGCGTGGGATGCAGAGGGAGAAGGATGGGGTCGAGGAGCGGTCAAGGTCTACCTGGCAGGGCTGTGCTGAGCTGAGCTGAGCTAGGCTATCTCCCAGGTGATGTTGAGTTGACGGCGGCTCCTACAGTTTGTTCTTTTACTGCTGCACTTCTCCATTGAAGCAAAGTGGTTGGCTGCCACCAGGCATGTGAAGGAAAATCTAAAAGAGGCCTCTTTTTGTGCCTACAAGTGTTTTTTGTTTGAACTAAAATGAATTTATTTCTAGGCAACACTGACACAGACGCACCGATTCTTTTTGTATAAATGTGTGAATAGTTCAGAATGTCTCTTTCAGGCGAAATCTTTCCTGACTTCCAATCAAACTGCACTGAAACAGTGTTTTGAATTTTGCGTGCTATTTTTCCACCTACACTTCGTCTTGATTCCTGTAGATGGTAAACATGCCTCAAGACTGCAGTCACGTGTTAAACTTGTCTTTCTCTGCCGTTATTCAAGTCAACACAGCTAAAATTCATCTGACAAGCACTTTGGAGATAAAAATGTCTTTCTACTGGGAGCACCCAACAGTGGTCACAACAAGGAGGGGGATGCCATGATTGGATGAAAAGTCAGTGGTCCAGAAAGGGAGAGGATAGAGGAGAAATGATTGAGAAAGAGAGAGAAAAATAAAGCAGAAATTAGATTTCACAGCAAAATAATGGAACAGAGAATCTTATGTTGACAACATGTTTGGTTATGTAAAATCTTCGCATCTATCACATGCAGTCTGCATTTCGTTTTTTTTATCTAACTGTGATTTTGTGTTACCACTAGGGCTGGGCAATAAACTGATTTTAAAACAAAATTTGAATTAATTTGTTTGGTCAATGTTAAAAAATAAAGTCGTGAAAATCGATTTTCCCTTTAACTAGGGTAAATACGGTAGCCTCTCAGCTCTGGGCTCTTATTTTTTATGAATGAAGTTTGGTGAAAATGAGGCTGGCACTTCATTAATCCCAAATTAGGGTATTCATCTTTGTTTGATCAAACCTTTGTTTAAAGAAAATCTCATTTGGTTAAAGCTAGGTTTGTAATTTATTCCCAATAGGGAAATCCATGTTTGTTTGAAATAAAAACTATGAACTTGAAATATGCCTTTGTCTTTTGTTGTTTAAAAGAATCAACTGTGGTATGAGAAAAATGTGGGATTTTATTTATAGACCATATCACCCAGCCCTAGTTACTATTAAAGCTGCAGCGATTAATGAAATAAGAGACTGATCGATAATTGACAACTATTTTGATAATTGATTCAAAATAAAGTAAAAAGAACAGCTGGTTCAGTGTCTTAAATGTGAGGATTTGCTTTTTTTTCTGTGTCATTTAAGGAAAATAAATGAGGAGTCTTTGTGTTTTGGCTGTTGTTTGGACAAAAGGAGCAATTTGAAAACACTATTTGGCTCTGGGAAATTCAGATGAGCATTTTTAGCACTTTTCTGACATTTCACGGAATAAATGATTATTGATTCATCATGAAAATAATCTGTAGTTGCAGTCCTAGTTACTATGTTATCTCAAAGCAGCATTTTTGCTATATTTTAACTTGGAAAGATTACCAGTTTAACATAGTTTCACAATACTTGCTTTGCAGTACCATAAAACTATCACAAAGGAGCACTTTCACTCTGGTTTATGAGAAAAACTTTGTATCTTTAAACCCACCCATGTGCTCTAAAATCAACAAATGCAGGCTTCAACTTGCCTCTCTCAACAATAAAAAGGTCACTAAAAAGAGACTACCCCGAATATTACAGCCTGGATTTCAGTCACTTTCCTGGGGAAATATCAGTTGTTTTCTTAAATCACTTAGTGGGACATTAACACATCTTCTCAAATCATTAACCAAGCAAAACTACCACTAGGGACATCATGACAGGGGTGTCATCCTTCAACAATGAAGTGACATCCCTCTAAATGATGTGTAAAAGACTAAACCACACTGCAAGTGCAAAGTCAAGTATGTGATTTAATCTGTCGTCTTGGGAAAAAAGTGACGTGACAGGTGGAAATGGCTGAACTCTGTTGCTTTTGCTCAGTTTATAATTTAATTATTAAAGGAAAGCGGTTTCAACCGGTTGTGCCAGTAGCTGCTGGCTGTTTCCTCTCACTCTGCATGCAGAGACACGGCACATTTTCCTCTTTGCCTCACACGCTCTGCCTGTCCGCAGTCTGAGATGGTCAGCGGGAAAACACATTACTGGTTTTTCAAGTTAAACTGGAAAAGCATCTCTTATTTTCACAGAGTTCCAGCCACCTCTGGCCGACTCGGTGGGATAGCTGAGGCATTTCCCAGCATGCATTGAGTAAAAAGCAGGGAAACACCCCGGGGACGTTATTAGTCTAGACAAACACATTCTCCTATAAGAAACTGGGACCCCATGGCATGTCCTCAAACTGAGATAGGAGTCAGTCCCCAAAGGAGATCAACTGGTAACATGAGGAGAAAATGTTTGAACTTTTCATTTTCAAGAACATCTAAGCTCTACAACCACAATGCACTGCTCCTTTCTCATGCAAATGTAGTTGAATTATATCTCGGTAAAGTTAAGCATAGCATGCAATCAATACACTGGCACAGATTTCACAGTACCTTGCCCTCTGATACTGAGGCAGGAGTGTCTTTTTTTCACTACCAACATTTACTCCTTACTCCTTTATTCTTGTTAGTTACGTGCCACGACAGCGGACTGGTTACTAAAACTCTGGGTTTCACTTTCTGTCCACGTTCAGTCTCAGCAGTATATTGAGAGCATAGCAAGTCCAGAACATTTTGTTCTCCTTTATGACAATTCAGCTTTTGCTTTTTTTAGGCTGTTCTTTTTGCATTGTAGAGGACAGTTTTTCTCTGCTCTGTTACACAGATGTCAAGCCAAATCATTTACAGGGGTCTTTTGATTATTTGCAGAGCAGTGAATCAGCATTACTCTCAGCCCTGACTGGTTATGTGTTCATCATGAATACATACACCTAGTTGATGTAAATCAATATCATAATATGCAACTGATGTCACCTGGAAGTCTTGTCATCCTAATATCTACTTATTAGTCAGACACTATCTTGTCTCTTACATTTTTAAAGGCTGTATTAACTATATAAATTTTAAAATATTTTTAAAGCTCTTAAGTTTTAATGAAGTTTAGTCATCAGTAAACGGCTGCAACAGTGCCTGTTTGGCAGTAGTTTCGCACAGTAAAATTTTTAAAGCTTGTGCTTTAGAGGAGAATCAACAGCACTAACTAAAAATAAAATACCGCATCAAAGCAACAGGATCACAGCAAAAAAAAAAGTTCCAATAACTCACCATGAATTACTAAGTAAAAATAAAGAGACAGTGCCGTCCTGTTGTCTTACCACGCCGTCCGTTTCTGCAAAGGGGCTCACGTTAATGCAGCTGTAATCAATCCGATCCAAGGACAATAACACAGCCAAACCAGCCTTTATCAATAAGGATAAACATCGTCCTAATCAGCACCTGAAGGAAATCTCACTGGAGGGTGATGCTCGCTTGCTAACCACCACTCAGTTGCCATTCTAAGCCAATTAAGCTAGCTATAATAATTCTGGCTTAAACCGGTCAGTAAACACGTCCCCATATTAATACTCAGATAACGCAGAGCTGGCATTATCATGAAATAATAAGCAGGTGTTTTTCTGACTGACCTCAGAAAGCGTTTTTCATGACAAAAGACTGCGGCGTGTGTCCGAAGCTGCGGTTTCAGGGTTCATTTGAACGCATTTGAAACCGGCTAATATGAGAAAGGCGCGCAGTTGATTTGGAATAACCGGTGAAGTAATTAGCCTCTCACTGACAAAGTTGTGCTTATTGCTTGAATTAAGCACAATATATTGAATCATATGATAAAGAGCAGCCTACCAAGCACTCACCCATCACTTGGGTAGCTAAAGGTACAAGGGGGCTGAGACAGAGGACGTGGTCGCTGCCGTTTCGCTTCAGTGGGTACAGCTAACCGAAGCTAATGTTAGCCAGAGGCTAGCCATGCCGCTTAACTCCAGCTTTTTTACTAACTGCGACAAATGTCCGCAAAAAATGTCAAAACGTACATATTAATCATATAAAGCGCATACCTGGCTTAATTTTCCTTTAAAGACAGCGTCCTCCGTGTGGCTGTTTTCAGTTACATCTGGGAAGATTTGGCTCCACTCCCAGGTTTCCTCGGCACTTTTTTTTGTCCAACTGACCCAACAAAAAACTTGCGAGCGCGCTCCGCTGGTCCCATTTGTCTTGCCGTCGTTTCAACGGTTCGCGCATGCGTGATAACGAACAGGCTGTCAACAGAGTTGGAAGTGTAGTCCACAAGGACAGTGAGATTCTCTGTTATATCAGCTTTTCATTGTTAAAACACATTACTTAAAATTCAAATATATTTTCAAATGTCGTTTTAATGTTGAGACGAATATAAACATAAATTTAGCGAGGAAAATGGTATAAAAAAGGAAGTGCCCCCAAATCTAGGCTACACGTGAATTACACAGCCTACTCAGAAACAATACTACAGTACTTACTTTAAGACGTATGTCCATTTAATGCTGTGCTGTAGTTCTACTCCACTTTTTTATTTCATCATATTCATCTGTAGTTACTGGTTAGTTGTTCTTATTTGATGTTGCATCTTACAACAATCCAATATTATGGTATGTCATGTGTCTTGTGGCCATTTTTCAGCATAGGTAACACTACCTTTAACACTTTCGGTGAATTTTGCTCATAGCAAGCACTTCTTGGTTTTACTTTGAGTTTCTGGACAGTTAATGATCATGAAGTATTTTGTCTTTTTTAGTATCTTCTTGCAATAGGTCTCAAGAAGCTCAAAAAAATTCACACAGAACTAAGAAGCTAAAAATAAGAGTATCTTTTCAATATCGTATTGGTCTGTTCACCTTAGTAAAAATTTAAGTAAAGGCAATATAAACTTTTTTATAGTAAAGCAAGCGAGGACTGGCAAATCAGATTAAAGCTCTTCCTCAAATCTTGTATGACTCATTTACTGTCAAACTACTGAGTAAATTCTCGATAAGTCACCGTCCATTAGAAAATTGAGGTCTCCTTTTACAAAGGAAGAAAACTGCTATCACTGCGGTTTTAATCATAAAAGTCTGATTTTGATGTTCTTTAAAATATTCAAGAGCGTCCTCCTCCAAAACTTGAACTCTGATGATGGTTGTGAGAGCACCGTCACACACACAAAAGGGAAATCTGGTTTCTCCCAACCTTCTCCTTGAAGTGTCACTGATCTGGATTCACACAGACTTAAACCATCAACAAAACATTTATTCAGCATGAAAACAAGATCACAGCATCCACTGTAAATGACTTTCAAGTTATTATGGTACATTAAAACGATCAACAGATATCAAACATATGAGCACTCCTCTAAATCTGAAGCAGAAAGCTTGGGTTAAACTGATGAAAAGTCCTTGCTGCACTCTTGTTGTATGTGTATTTTGCTTTCGTAATTCAGTCCCATCCTCGCCTTCATCCTCTGTTTCTTGACAAGATCTCCATCCATTCATCCATCTCTCGCCTCCCTCCCCACCACTCTCTCACAGAACAGGCCTGGGCTGCTGGGTGAGCAGAAGGCCGAAGCGTTTCTTCACGGTTACCCGGTGTCGGGAGAACTTGTCGTCTGGGGAGAAGCGAGCCGGGTGGGCCGAGCTGGTGGGCAGCCCATCAGGATTCACCTTCTGTGGTGACAAAGAAGGGAAGAGATTGTGAAACAGCTTGGTTGATTTCCTTGCTTGGAGACACTAATCTAATAAAAGGCATTTTATGATAGAATATGCAACATCTTCTGAGTTTCAAACCCTTCTCAACATTCTCAAATGTAACTGGTCACAGAAATCAAACTGAACAACAGCTTTGTGGTGTTAACTGAAGGAAAAAAGGGGTGCATACAATCATTTTTAAAACGAGCAAACGTGAGTAAACGTGGGAGTTTATGTACTATTTCTGAAAATAACAGATCTGGAAAAAGTACAATTATTTCTAAATGAATTAACAATGACTAGTGTC
>JAQFJA010000016.1:14557354-14567703 GCA_029874485.1 Naso brachycentron
ACAACCTTTAAAAAAAAAAAAAATCCATCTAACAAGGTCATTAAAACAATATGTGCTTTACATAAATCAGTTACCAGATACACAAAAACATACAGTTTAAGATTTTAAGACTGTTAAAATACACCAGTAAATTCTGACTCACAAATGTAACCAAACAGGTAAATTCTGCCCTCTACTGGACTAAAAATGAATCATATGGGACATTTCCAGGATTCATGAGGCCAACAGACCAGAGACAAAAAAAAACAACTGAAAACTGATTCAGCTGAAGGTATTGGATTACAATTAAAGAACCATTTATGTTGAAAGCTTAGAGTTTTAAGGCTCCAGCATGAATATGAGACACATCCAGTCAGTCTGTAACCCTCAGAAAAATATCAACTGACTGCAGAGAAGATCGCAAACATCAGTTTTAGTGCTGTTTATTAATGGGGAAAAAAATTAATTACTTAATGTTAAATTTACCTGAGGCGGTTCTATGAAAGCCAGCCAGTCAGACGAGTGTGTCGGGAGGAGTCCCATCGACTGACACTTATAGATGGCCAACGCTGAGCCCAGCAGGTTACCGATCAGGTAGACGAGGCCCTGCAGCCACTGCTGACTGGAGCTCTCCAACAGCTTGAAGGCTGAGACACAAGAGAACAAAGGAATGAGTGAAGAGCCACAGAGCTTCAGCACAGAAACTAACTTGTGAGCTGATCCTGAAACAGCCTCCAGTGTCAGCGCCGAACAGTAAACTCACTGGCAGACATGGACATGAGCGCCTGGATGGGCCTCCAGGCCATCATGCAGACCATCATGATGGGGAAGATGGAGATGGTGTTTCCTGACATGTACATGATGAACAGGTTCATTGGGATCTGTTTCAGGGGCCCGAGAGCCACGTCCCAGCAGCGCTGCAAGGATGAAAGAAAGAGACAAAGAGGTGCAACACAAGATAGAAGAGATTAAACTGTTGGTTTTGTCTTTTGTCACAAGTAAAGCGCAAACTTTCCTTTACAGTGGAGCCCAAACTCACTCTCAGCCAGGCTGCGTCAGGTTTAGTTTATTTTATTCATTTTTGCTCATGAACATTAACCTAAACGTTACATGACTTGAGAGAAATGTATAAGGGCCACGTTTTTACGAGAGCAGCCCTACTAGAAATGGAAAAGTCCTTCACGTCTTTAAAATGCATTGACTTACGCTAGCATTAGCATTAGCGTAGGCAAGGCTTTTACAGGCTTTGGGGTTTGCCGGTTTACTCAGCTGGAAAGAAGGTTGCGGTTTAAAAAGATTACACTCTGGAACTCAGTTTTAAAAGTTTGTGGTTTCGGGGTAACGTGTTAAAGAAAGGCTGAACCGCAGCAAAAGTTCACCATCTGATGCAAAAACTTGCGCTGTCTAAACAGAATGTGAGTGTTGCAGTAACATGAGAAACCCTGAGGAGAAACCACAACCCTCTATGGTGACAGACATATTCAAATATTTTTTAAAAAAATGGCAAAAATAATAATCTCTTTAGCCAAAGAAGAGGAAAAATATAAAATATAAAGGTTCTCCTCTGTGCTGACCTTCTCCACCAGGTTCTTGTCCGTCTCCTGGATGCTGGTGTCAGGAACAGGTTTCTCAGAGTAGCCGATGGGGTAAACGACGTCTCCCTGACCTCCCTGCCGGTCACGACTCCTGCAGCACAGAGGCGACACAAACAGTCAACACTGTTAACCCTAACTCTGCACATAAATGATGAAGAAAAGCAATTTCATTTAAGTTTCCTGCACCTTTTCCTAAGAGACTTTTTAAGCTTTTGCATTGTAGCCTTCAACTGATGACAGCAGAGAACGACAGGAAATGAGGATATTATGGACTTCAAGGCCTGAGGGTTGAGTTTTGGATTTCCTGCTTGATAAATCGAGTGTTTGCAGGAGTTTTTCTCTGGGTGACAGACTGGTGCCACTGTTTCGATGTCCTCCCTGTTTCTGTTTACCTGGTGTTGCCCAGGCTCAGCTCCAGAGCCCACTTCATCCTCCTGGCCCCGCTGCCTCCTCTCGTGGAAAGAGCTCCTCCTCCACCTCCACCTCCACCCCCTTGTCTCCCTGGAGACGCCATGGCAACCGGCTGCACTGCTGGACCTCAGAGACAGAGATGCACCTGCAGAGATTAAAAAAAACACAACAGAGATCAAATCAGATGGGCAAAGTCTTTCCCCTTTGTTGCTCTACAGAGGAATGTCGTCCTGAGTGTAAACAGCAAATACAATGTCAAAGTATGACATATGAGACGTCTCAGGAAAACTCAAAACAAACCTGAGAGCCTAAAAAACGCATTTTCTTACATAAAATACTTTTATTTCCTAAAGGTCAACACCGAAAAGGTGCACATAACTGAGATGACTTTCAGTCACCTTTACATATTCTGATCTTGAAATGAGAGGGACATTTATCTGAACCTTTTTATTAGGTTTGTGACACGTATTTCAGTATTGTTCGGTTGTTTTGCACCTGTAATTCAGACTGATAATACTGATTATACTCAGTGCTGCCTTGTTTGTACTACACAAGATCATATTGGTGCATGCGTGTAATAAATATGATCTGTTGATGTAATAAAATGTCTTCGGTCGTGTTTAAAATCTCCCCAGTTTAAAGTTAACGTTATATTAACGGTTTATGTGAATCTAACGTTAGCCCAGTTTGGCGTCATGAGTATCCAGAGGGAGGCTAACGTTAATGCTAGTTAGGCTATTGATTTAAAAAAAACAAAACAGAACTGCTTTTATACCAGCAACGAACAACATCTCTTAGCCTCCAATTTGCAAGTAAAATCATGGCAAGCGGGACCAAGACCCAACGCGAAGCAAAGCAGTCGACGTTATCGTTACTTGACGTCGCTGTTTAGAAGCTCTAACGTCACGTTAAAGCAAAATACGCCCGCACACGTTCGCTAAATATTCGCCTCACCTTAAAGAACCATCCAAACGACTGCTGTCGGTGTTATTTGGCGCTATTTATAGATAAAATAAGAGGCAATTAGTCTGCTGTGACGAGGAACAAGTCAAGCCCTCGTCGCTCGAAGGTTCCGGGGCCCGCAATGATGACGCAGTTACGCTGCTGGTGCGAGTGTTGCGTCACGTCCGCCCTCTAGTGGCACTTCCGGGAAATACGTCAATTCCCATCAAAATGATTCTTTTCATAAACCAGCGGGTTTATAAAATTGGTGAGAGTGGATTGGTTTTCAACTCATGATAAAATGATAATATTCTTTAGTTACACGATAGATTTTTTAATCCCTAATGTAACTACAATTAAAAAATATAAATAAAACAATTCTAATAATTTAAAAAAAACATATTTTTAAGAATATAAAATAAACTAGTTTTAAGCTACTGTGAATTACTTTTAGAATTATTTTAAGTTTAGATCTTCATTTCTCATTGATGGTATTTTTAAAAATATTTGCAGTGATGTTTCCATGCACCTTATATTACGCTGCTCAATGACATCTGCATGTTTGATGACACATTTAAATTAAAATGATTAACATATACACACAAATATTAACAAAGCAGAAGAGTATCAAAGAATTTATTTGTTAGGACTTCGTCTCCAATGTGTGCAGCTTTATTTTTAACAAACACCCTGTAGGAAATACAATAGTTTTAACATCTATGTGCAGTCTTTACAGTCAGTTTAAGGCAGTGGTATCATATGTACACATACAGATAGAAAAATGAAGCAGTGCAAATTGATCCATAAAGTGTATGAGTCATACGTTACAGGCACAGTGGTTCTGTAAAGTGTGCCAGCATTTTTTTTTTTATCATTACCACCCATCAGACTAACCTACGACCAATCAACAGGCTGTTTGTTCATTATGTGCATTCGACAACATGGATTTTTCTGCTGTGTTTGGGTAAATTTAACTGATTGTCACATTTTTATTAGTTGTCTTAGAAGATTTTATGCAGTTTTAAGGCTCTCGTCAGTCTTTTTAAGGCAGACAGTATAACAGTGTATGCAGCGCTAATGCCCCCCCCTTCATCTAGAGGGTATATATGTTGCATTGTCATCACTCAGAAACCTGAATGAGATGATGTAAGAACATAAGGAACACTTAAACATTTTCAGAAGAAAAACAAGACACAATGAAATCGCTGTTGTCTGTGTTCTCTGGTGGACAAACAGTCTCTAAATTATCACAAACACATCTTTAACATTCCTGTACAGCAGCTCTTTTGTTCTGCATTCATGCATGTATCAATATATCTGTCATAAATTAATACTGACAAATACAAGCCAAACATAAATTTGATCTTATCTGGATTCCCACTCAACCAAATGTAGCAGTCAAACCTTTACAGCTTGTTTTTGAAACATCAGTTCCACAGTTTGTGGCTCTCAGGCTCTCATGTTTTATTATTGCATTTATTTTTATTCTGTGTTACAAGTTAAGACTCTGAAGGAGGCAAGAAATGACACACAGTATCACCTCACTGTCTATGTAAAACATCAACAAACACATAGGAACTACAGTACGGAAACACCAAGTGTTTATTTTTTAGGAAAGTGAATGCTTCGCTCTGTGACCTGCATGAGAGGAAATGCACAAACTGAGGCTTGGATTACCCAACATGCATTTCATTACAAAGTGCCAGCAGGGCCTCAGAGGCTGGAAATTTCTATTATTTCTTCGTTCTGGATGTGCTTTGATTTAAATAAAGAGCCTGAGGACAGCATGTCTGTATCAGGTGGACGCCATCTTGCTCCACTTTCAGATCTGTGTGCGTGTGTGTGTTTTGTGTCCACATCACTTGTACAGGCTGAGCTCAGGACTGTGATACAGACACATGTAGGAGTCACACAGCAGGCGGCGGGCCGACTCCCGTAAGGAGGCTGGGTCGACTCTGCTCAGCTCCTCCTCTGACAGGCCGAGGTAGCGGCCCACCTCGGGACACGCCCTCACGTGCGGGATGTTGAAGCCGTTCTCGCCGCCTGGATGAGAGCACATAGAGCAATGTGAGTTCTTTATCAAAAGTGCTCCTATTTATGTGAGTGTGTGTTTTTTCGGGGATCTCTCTCACCTTCACGGTCGGCCATGCTGTCAAAGAACAGCCAGTCGGTGGGGAGCGGCCCGTGCTTGACGAAGCTCACGTAATGGCTCGTCTCGATGCACGTCACAGCAAAAAGAGACATCCGCTGGCGGGTGCCGTGCAGAGAACTGGTCCACCGTCCTCCGGGAACAACAACCTTCACTGGGATGTGGGACGCCCGCTTCCTGTGACTGTGGACCTGATGATGGACAGAAAACACCAACAGAGTCAATAAACAGCAGAAACACACACACACACACACACACACACACACAAGGCAGCGACACAAGCTGTTAATACAAAATGGGATGAAGTCTGTCAAGTGTACAGTTCAATCTCAGGTTTCACAGTCAGAAGTGGTCACCTGTGTGTTGCAGGTCGGGCAGTACTGCTTTAGACGACCTGGCGTGATGTCTACGTCATCATAACACTGCAGACACTCCCACTCAGCGACAGCCTGACAGATGCTGCACTGTCTCAGAGCTGCAGAAAACGAGAGATAAACATTTCACTTTGCACTTCAGGGTCAAATTAAAGCTTAACGCTGAGGTAGGCAACATCTGGAAATCAGGCTAGCTGTAGTTTAAAGGAGAGATATTACACTTTTCGGTCTTTTCTGACATCTAAATGTTGTTACAATGTC
Organism: Naso brachycentron; assembly: GCA_029874485.1. NCBI lineage: Eukaryota > Metazoa > Chordata > Actinopteri > Acanthuriformes > Acanthuridae > Naso > Naso brachycentron. Next base: position 14,563,066 of record JAQFJA010000016.1, read on the forward strand.
AGATACTCATGTTAAATGATGGAAGTGAGCCCTGCAGGCTGTTTCAGTTGACTCTGCAAGCTGTGTTTTACTGTGTTTGTCAAGTGAAGTTAAAGCGAGCTGGATTTCCTATCCCCTCCCCAGCTCTGCCTTCTACTTCATGGATTAATGTCAGCACTTTGTTTGGATTAACAGCTAAACTGCTGCTTTGTCATGTTAAAGAATGAGAACGCAAGCTATAAGTAACATTTTTTCAGTGTCCTAGCTGTGTAGGCACGCATGAGGGAAGGGGGAGGAGTACCTGAGACAGACCGTTTGGAGAGAATGCAGGCAATAGAAAGGTGAGAGAGGGCGCTAGTTACAGTTTTCTGAAGATCTACAGACTTTATAGTTCAGTCAGTTGTGTCTAACTGCTCTATAGGAATCCAAAATCAAAATCAAAGACCTGAACATGAGTATAATACAGCCTCTTTGGACTCATAAGGAAACAACTCCGCTGCAGCCTCCACTCCCTGTTATTGCTCCAGCTCGCGTTTTATTTTGTTGTTGTCACTCTATCTTTCAAGTCCAGTTTACATCGAAGATTCACAGTGAGACGAAATGGTTGCAGGGAAAGTTGCAGCGGTGTAAACTGGTTTGTCTCAGCTTGACTCAAGACGGCTGACAGTGTCATCTGCAACTCAGTTTCTCAAGTCACCAGAGTCCAGTTTTAGAACATAAAGCACATCACTTTTTTCAACAGCCAATCAGCTTGTACTGACGTTACCTGTTACTAGGAAGCACAGCGCAGAGCAGCCAATAGGAACATGAACTCTTTGAAATTACCGTAATTGGTCAAATGTCCTGTCACTGTATGAAAACCCAGCCAAGGGGAGGAGCAGCGTGTTCTTTTCAGACCACCTGAATTACGATATACCGAACAGTTAATATGGGATTTTTGCCCAATGACGCCAAGAATAAATTGCCTACCCCAGCTTTAAAGTACATTAAACCAAACCAGAAAAAACTAAAATGCAGACTGTTCTGTAAAAGTGTTCTCACTGTCGTCCAGCAGGTCGGTGATGTCCAGGCTGAGGGTCGGCAAGATGGCGTCGAACATTTTGAAGTCTTTGCCAAACCGCGGCATGAGCAGTAAGAGGCAGGAGGGAGCCTAGTGGAGTGATTGAAGCACCACTTGCTGGTTATATACTAATTTCTTTTTTTTTTTTCAACATTAGTTTTGCTATAAAATTATCTAGTTTCCGTTACCTCAACAAACTTGAGGCCGGCGTGGAGGAACGAGGATTCTAGCAGTGCCTGGACGCTGGCCACCCGCATCTGACTGGATGACGGCGAGGCCAGAGGGATTGGGGACTCGACCGGGGAGAGGGGTAAGGGCGAAGAGGGAGAGGGAGGAAGAGCCGGAGGGAAGAGCTGGTAGAGGTGGCACTGCTGAGGCTGCTGAGTCATCGACCTGAAAGAGAGAAGAGAGGAAAACTCTTTGATACTTGTCCGTCACTGTGCAGAATGACTCACCATGCACATACACACAAAAATCAGCTTTAGTTGACGGAGTAAACACAGTCGTAGTTGCCCCAAAGGATTAAATCACTGCAGCCATGTCACAGCTCCCCCCTGAGGCGATCTACTGGAACAACTACAAAACTTTTGGTAAGGACTAGTTATCTGTGCACTGAAACATGAAAACAAAAACAAAAATATAAAGCTCAGGTTAAAAAAAAAGTGGGATTTTCTATTAAACTGATGACACTTTACATTATTTTGTCTTGTTTCATATTTATTTCTGGATTTTATTTACTGTTACTCTTGGTTGCTACAGAGCTACACAAAAAGTTATTGTTATTATAATAATCATTAAGTACCTTCTCACATCATAATGCAGAAAGTGGAGGAAATAGCTGAGCGGAGGTGAACTGAACTCAAATCTCAGTCAGTTTGAAGCTTTTTCAACCTGCTTTATATCAGAGAAGATCTGGCCTGAATGATAGTGAACCAAGGTGTGTGTGTGTGTGTGTGTGTGTGTGTGTGGATTCAGGCTAAAGCCCAACAAACATAGTGTGAACTGATGCCTCAGACACAGTGTGTAGTGCTCCTGACTGGTTTGCTGTCAACATGTAAACAAACACAGGTGGTGAGGTCACCTGATCTTGAGGAGCGGCTCGACTCGGAGGAGCTGGAAAAGCTTGTTGAGGAACTCTTCAGGATCTGCGGACAGAACGACAGCGGCATGACGGCATTCCTCACACACATGCACATGCGCACACGCACACGCACGCACACACACACACACACACACACACACACACCTTTCTCCTGGTTTGTGAAGCCCGTGTCGCTGTTTGCAGCCTCCAGCAGTCGTCTCAGTGCCATGGTCTTACTGGCACACACATACCCGAACCTTGAAAACAACCAAGAGCACAAATACTTGAGGAAGGCATTGTTTATTTAAAAAATGTTTTGTCCTTCCGATCTGTCTGCTTCCAGTCTGTTGTGGAAGAGTTAGCAGCAATGTTGCTCCACCAGCAGCAACCGCAGTTTCAACAGCAACTTCATACTTGCGACAGCTTTAAAAAAAAAAAAAAAAATCCTGGGCCCATTTACGCACCTTCGCAGCGGGTTCACTATCTCACAGCGCAGCAGGTCCTGAGCCTGACTGGAGTTCTGGTCCGTTTCAGCATCAGAGGGCCAAAACAGCACCCAGTCTGCTGAACTACAGCATGAAAACAGACTGCAGAGAGACAGAGGACATGACGATGGGAAGAAAAATAGAGGCGACACATGTATTTTACATATTCAAAACCAAACTGTTGCATCTTTAGGTCACGGCAGCAATCAGTGCTCATCCTAACCTCATGTGTTTACTCTAATTAGGTCAGAAACAAAATAAAACCTCAGCTTCCTGCCCACAAGTTGAGTAACTGACAGTTTATCAAAAATTAGAAACCAAGATCTGACACACTTTCTGACACACTTTCTAAATAACTATAACTGTTACATCTGTGTTTAATGTATCAATCGACTGGAGTCTGGAGAGATTTTCTGAACAGCTGCACACCTAATGTTTCTATCAAGACTTATGTAAAGGACCAAAACAGTGTATTTTTACCTTCTCACCATTAGCAGAGATTGGACTTTGTCATTATGATGTATAACCTGATTAAATAGTGTAATAATGGTTGAAAAAAGACACCATTCACTGCTAAACTGATCTCCAATAAGCTCTGTTTTTACCATGATATTTTCTTTCACACTGGGACGAGGGTTTTGCGGAAAAATGAAAAATCAGACGCTCTCTGTACTCTGTCCTAATTCAGCGGTCTATGCTGCGCTTCTGAACGACAACCAAGAACAGAGTTTCTGCAAACCACACCGTCATTCGGCTCGAGCTTGAGCAGTTTACTACGCTGCAACTTTTTCGTCTCAGTTCAAACTCGACTTAAAAGAGAGAGCGACACCAAATGAAATAAAGCGTGAGGAGGCATTAACGCCTGCAGCAAAGTTGTTTCCAAATGAGTCTCATGCACACTAGCACACTAGCTTGCTAGCTCATTAGCAGGAGTTATCTACTGCAACTACAAGTAGATCTCAGCCTGCGTTTTTAAACCCCATTCACTGCCATTCATGTTGAAAAAAGGTACAGAAACACAATAGTACATGTGAAAGTTGCTAGGTATAGATAATTCAACCTTCCAAAGAGAACATCTGCGTGTACTTGGTCAAAAATCACTGAGTGAGAGAGAGAGAGAGAGAGAGGCAAGTCGCTGAGACGAAAGTTATTACGCCTGGAAAAATAGCTCCTTACAAGTGCTGCCTTCCTAGCTTGAATATTAGCGTGAAGAAGGATTTTGACACAGAGTTCTTTTTAACTAATTCTATCACAAATTTTCTGGTTCCTTCTGTAACGTTTACTGAATTTGGACAAAATGGGAACAACCACAACATCTCACAGATAAAGCTCTTCAGGGAAAAATGGGCGGGGTTCATGTGACCTCTGTGACCCATGTTGACAAAGGACAGTAACATGTAATAACCCTGGTAGGGTCCTTTAACCTGCTCTACTTGTTTCCATCACTACAGAGCAGATTGTACCTGAACAGCGTGGCGTCCAGGTAGCAGGAGTTCAGGTGACCCTGGATGCCTCTCTTCCAGCCCCGGTACAGCTCACAGGCCTCCTCCCCTTCCAGAGGAGGTGTGTGCTCCTCCACTCGCTCGCTGCCCCACTCTGCGAAGGCTGCGAGCCGCAGGAACACACGAAACAGAGTCACACAACAAAACTACACAGTCGAAGGTATTTCTGAATGACAATTTATTTCATTTAAAAAAAGCTCGGGAACAGAAACAAACAAGAAAAGGACAAGAGCTTGAAAATTTAGCAGGACTCTTTGACGCCTGCCCATTGCCAACCAACCTATAGAGTTGCAGCGCTCCACTTGATTGACAGGCGCCTCAGGGGCGGGAAACCTGGAGTCTCGTCTGCAGTTGCGAAGCTTCACAAACAGCCCCTTGTTGGCCGGGCAACGGAAGTGACGCTCACCGAGGTAACTGCCGTCTGTTCCTGCAGAAAGCTCCTGGTCCTGACACACACAGTGGATACGTTTCAATCACTGGTACACTGAAGATTCTGTGAGGCGGAGCTGCATCTTTACTTAGCTGTTCTTG